>JBAMHZ010149894.1:0-15363 GCA_037177395.1 Alpinia galanga | reverse complement strand
ATAGATGTAACTCTGATTTTCTCTCTAATGTTTTCATTTCTTATTCTGTCCATCCTCGTTTGTCCACACATCCATCTTAACATCCTCATCTCTGCAACTCTCATCTTCTACTCATATGCTCGAGTTGTAACCCAACATTCAATTTCATATAACATAGCAGGTCTAATCGCCTTTTTGTAGAACTTTCTTTTAAGTTTTAGAGCTACTTTACGATCACATAAAACACCCGACGCTCTCCTCCATTTCAACTATCCTGCTTGTATTCTCTATAAAATATCTCTTTCAATTCCTCCATCGTCTTACAAACTATGATTTATTCATATAAATAATAACATAAATTCACTGAAGAAGTTCCTAGTTTGTGTTTTACCTATATGTTGCCAGAATATTCATAGTATTGGTATGTAAACATTATATGAGTTCTTACTTCTTGTCTCTGGAAAAACAAATGTAATTTCCTAGAAAAATAAAGTTTCTTTACGTGGTAACAATAAGGAATCTAAATTGGAAGTGCAAGTTAAGGATACAAAGTTCAAATTCTGCACAAGATAACTTTCGAATATAATTCCATTATAACTTCAGTCAATAGAGAATGAACAAGAAATGGGATAAAGATATTTACTAAAAGGGTAGCCCGGTGCACGAAGCTCCCGCCTTGCGGGGTCCCAGGGAATGATCCATTGTACGTAGCCTTATTCTTTTTTTTTTTGTTGCAATATGTTATTTTCAGGATTTGAACGCGTGATCTCTAGGTCACAAAGCAACAATTTTACCGTTGCACCAAGGCTCCCCTTCGGACAAGATATTTACTCTTGAATAAAAATGGTTGGATCATTTGTTATTTGAGTGTTCATCAATCTGGGAACTACCTTCTCAACAGTCACCGGAACTACCTTCTTAACAGTCACCGGTTATGAATATGACACTTACCTGATTTTTGTAATTCTGTATAAATGCAAATATGGAATGGTAATGCTGTTCCTTATTTGGCAAGGACATTGAGTCCTAATATATGGTCCATGTAAGGAGGATGTCTACACTTTAGTTGTAGTTTATTCTTTCTCTTCTGTGAAGATATTTGTCTAAACTCTGGAAGTTGAAGAATTGTATACTTATAATACATTTTTTTCTTGCAACAGTGTCCTGCCCTGATGGTTGGCACCTTAGTCCTAGTAAGGATAAGTGTTTCATGCATATGGCTAGTTCTTTCCCTTGGGTTCAATCAGAGACAGCCTGCCAGAGTTATAATGGTCATTTGGCAGCCCTCACTTCAGTTGGTGAGTTGAATTTTGCACAAAGCCTATGTGCAGGAAGCATTAGAGGATGCTGGGTTGGTGGACAAAGTTATAATTCTTCACTTGAATTCGGATGGAAATGGTCTGACAATAAGTCTAGCTGGAACAAATCTGTTTTCCCTGGCAAACCTTCTCATTTCAATTGTTCAAGTGCTTCATGTAATGGAATCAGCCTGCCTGATTTGTGTACATTGGTACCTAATAGTCGGGTTGCACTTGTTGCTGAAAGCTGCAATACATCACATGAATATATTTGCATGGTTGCTCGAGGTAGTGCTTGACTTATTAATAATCTTTTTCTTTTCTAGTTCCTAAATTTAACCTGTTTATAATCTTTGTTGTTATGTCAAAAAGTACTAGAACAACATCATGTAAATACTGTTAATGGATTGCTGGAACCAAGACCATTAATTTTTATCCCATCTTTGCAGTTAAGCATTTTATCCATGATTTATCCCCTATTCCTAGTTAGTCAATAGAATTTTCTGTGTGATGCCACTACTTAACCGAGTGATCATTTTGTTCTGTGGCAGAAAACAAATGTTCCCACAAGCTTTGTCATATGGAGTATTTGATTGCCCTTGGAGCTGTCAGTGGATTAATCCTTTTCATCACTTTGGTTGTTGTCATATGGCTCCTAGTATATAGGCGAAGCAAGAAGCGTAGACGCTCTCGCAAAATTTCTAGTCCTTCAGCAACTGCATTAGTTCCTCCATCATGGAAAGTATTTACCAGTGAAGAATTGAGATCAATCACGAAGAACTTCAGTGAAGGAAATAGACTCCTTGGCGATGCCAAAACTGGTGGAACTTATAGTGGTTTCTTGCCTGATGGCTCGAGAGTGGCTGTTAAGAGATTGAAGAGGTATAGCCTTCAAAGGAAGAAGGAATTCTATTCTGAGGTTGGAAGGGTAGCCAAATTTCATCATCCTAATCTAGTTGCTGTAAAAGGTTGTTGCTATGATCATGGTGATCGCTATATTATCTATGAATTTGTTGCCAATGGACCATTGGATCGATGGCTGCACCACATGCCAAAAGGTGGTCGAAGCTTAGATTGGGCCATGAGGATGAGAGTAGCTACAACTCTTGCTCAGGGAATTGCGTAAGTATAGTAGAAAATGAATATCTAGATAAGCACATGCATATAATCATTTCTTACCAGTACAATTTTGTTCTATCATTTGGTACCTACAAAGTGCTGTTTTAATCAGAAGACAATTCTTTTGTGTAAGTGAATTATAAATTATGGATGGATAGTGCTGCTCTCTAGATATCAGATGAAATAATTACACTAGAGGAGTGAGATTCATACTAACTCTTGTTCAAGGGATTCAGGGGTATACCCTCATCGAGTTTGAATGCAAACCACCAAGGAACTCATGATTTTTTTTTTTTTTTTCATTTGGGAAATGGTCTCTTAAGCCTATGCTACTCGGATTCTAGAATGTGAATTTGACATGGGTATTTGTCTAAGTGTCTAACACAGACTCACATTGGAGTATCTTATGCACATGTGAATTTAACTGTCTGACATGACTATTTCATGTGAATAAATTGAGTTTCAACTCAGAATATTTCTGTCTAGCATGGGTACAAAGGGACTTTGTTTTGTAGAATTGACATCTGTTCTACTTGATCTTATTCACTGGTGATTCATTCTAGTTATGGCTATCGGATGTGGTGAAGGTGTGAAAGACAAATTAGGATTAAGGATATAAGTGATCAATCTCTGACATGCCCATCTCTATGGGATATCATAGCAAGATAAGGTCCATGTAGCTGATCTTGAATTGTTGATACTAACTAGATTTGTCATCCTTGTTGGTTATTGATTATCTTACATTGCTAAGTGGAGGGTAAACCTCATGCAATGGACTTCAAATCATGACATTTTTGTTGATGTTGTGTTGAACTCATAGTTCATATGCAAACTGATCTTCACAATTGCAGATTCCTGCATGACAAGGTGAAGCCCCAAGTTGTACACCGCGATATACGAGCAAGCAATGTCCTTCTTGATGAAGAGTTTGGGTCTCATCTGATGGGTGTAGGCCTTTCCAAGTTTGTCCCCTGGGAAGTGATGCACGAAAGGACAAAGACGGCAGGAACCTTTGGATACCTTGCTCCAGAGTTCATGTATAGAAATGAATTGACAACAAAAAGTGATGTTTATAGTTTTGGTGTGCTGTTGCTAGAAATCATCAGTGGCCGACGACCAAGCCAGGCCATTGAATCTGTGGGCTGGCAGACAATATTTGAGTGGGCAACACCGCTAGTTCAGTCCCACAGATATGTTGAGCTTCTGGATCCTCTCATTTCTGACATCCCAGAGATTGGGGTGATACAAAAGGTTGTGGATCTTGTATATTCGTGCACGCAACTCGTGCCATCGGTTCGGCCTAGGATGTCACATGTTGTGCATCAACTGCAGCAGTTGGGTCTGAGAGCAATCTGCGAGCAACCAAGAAGTGGTACAAGCACCAGCGCCACATCACCAATGTTGCCGTTGGAAGTAGAGTCACCTCGCTGAGGTTAATCTACATACTGTTTATAATTTATCACGACTCATCGCGGAAAGCTGCCTTGGGAGTTAAATTGTCACTGCGCTAAGGTTAATTAACATAGTGGTTTCAACTTATAACTCTTGCCACAAGCTTCTTTAGAAGTTACTTTTATATATATGCACTACTTTAAATGTTATCATAGTATCTTATGCTGTGTATTATCTTAATCAATGATACTTAAACTGTCAGCAATTAGTATTTTAGAAATAGCTTTGTTGGGCACTTGGATCTCTACCTGCGTCCAACACTCGTACTGACTCTGAGTAAGATAAGCTTTAAGTTCGATACAAGTTTTACGACCATAGCGAGTAAGAATTGGACAAACTTGGATGTGGATTCTTTCTTCTGGTTGGATTAAACTATGTTAATATTCTGTATTGGTGGTAGTCTCTTTTACTTTGGTCTTAAAATATTTATCTTCCTGAATGTAATATTGCTCTTTATCTTATGATAAAATAACGATTAAGAAATTGCAAAAATTGAAAGACTTTAGAGAAGGAAATCATTCAGGAACTTGTCTAAGCTCAACTTGCGGAGAATTTTATTGTCACTTTTTTTTTAGTTTCTAACCAGGAAATAGTTTTCATTTGAACTGGAAAGATTACATCTCTCTTAATATTACTGTTTAATTCAAATTCCTGAACTCTTGATGCCTTTTTTTTTTTTTATCAAGTGTTTCCGCATCATATTAAAAACGAGAGACGAAGTTGAATCTCTTTTAATGGGGCTGTTTCTCTTGGAAGTTCTGTATTAATGCACTATTCAATAGGAAGGCATCGCTAGTCTGAGAACCAAATATTAGTTCAGTTCATCTCAAAACACATCTTTTCCCTAAAAGAAATCATGGTTCTCATTATTATATGTAATTTTACTGAATATTAGGATAGTTGTATTTGATAGTTCTAGCATGATCAACACTTTCCTCTTCCAAGTTAAACTCTATAGCATGTATCAAAATATGCTCACCGTTTCTTTCTTGGGCGAATGCCAACAGCTGTTTGATCAAGTTCACCTCACGTTGTTATCTTAACCAAGACGAAGGGATTCATAAGCTAAAATGCAAAGAAATTCAATTTACATGTGAAAATGAGAGTCGATTCAATCAGATGTAAGACATTATTCTGCACTCAACGATCACTACCACTAACATTTTGTACGCACTCTTTAAGCTTCCCCTCCACCACCAGTTTGGTGCAGCATGGCATCAATTTCATCGCCTTCTTCCATCTCAAGCTGCCAAGGAACAAAACCGATAAAAGAAGATGGTTAAGGGTTTAGAATAAGAGAATACAATCTCCAAACTGCAGGAGCGATTTGGAAAGAAACATGTGTGATTTACTTCATTTGGAGTTTGCTCCCCTCGTAACCTACGGCCGTCAAACAGGAAAGCAATGGAGTTGATATCAACTGATTGACGATCGCAGTAGGCATTCATCAGCTTCTGCAACTGAGTGCTCCGCTTGATCCTGAAGAAGACCTCATTTCCATCCTAGATAGCAAAAGTACCAATAAAATATAGCAAGATTGCAGTTAGTAAACCATTAAGATCCCCATTTCATTTATCATTTAGAACCAATTATAAAGATTTAAAACTTAGAATTCACTCATAATATCAGAAGTCAATTTCCATATCAATGAGAGTGAAAAGTAGCAAGTTTATGCTAGAATTTCGATTTCTAATCAGAATAGTACTATAGATCTTTTAGCACATTTCAAAGCAATCTAAAATTCACCGGACAAATTCTTATTTATCTCAAATATAAATCTGTAGCAATTATAAAATCAATTAAATTTGAATTTAGAAACAAAAAAAATATCAAGCATCTCGATAAATGAAATTGCCTTTCTAATACTAAACTGAGCAGTGCACATTAAATGAGAGTTTCATTGGAATTCCACTGACATAACTGAATCTGGAAGAGTATATGTACACAATATAGATAAACTCAATTTCTGTCTTTGGCGTCACTCCCCTTTTTTTAATACTAGGGTTTTAGTTTGTGTATCTTCTCTTCTCTCGCTTTTGTTTAATCTCCTCCTCATGACCAATGAACGAAATTGAGAGACTAGTCACGCGAAAAGAATCTCCTATTTAAGTCAGTACCATCAAGTAGCCCTTCTCCCCCTCCACACACCCTCTTTTTTTAATGCTTCATCTTCTCCTCATGTTGGCAAACGAAATTAAAAAATGTAACTTGGGAAGAGGATCTTCTTATTTCGTTAGTTCTGCACGATACTGCCAAGACAACACTTATCTTGCTATATATGACATTTTGCAAAAAAAATAGTATTAGCACAGGCACCAGTGACATTTACAAGGGCAGATACAATTCTAGTATCAATCAACATCCAAAATGAAGCATTTTGGATGCCAAACGATGCCTGTTGATACCCCAACTCGAAATGTGCCAATTCAATCTACAGGTATAGCTAATTGTTTCAGTGTGAAACAACAAAACGACAAGAAAGAAGGGGAAAAGAACACAACTTGGATTGTCATGCAATATGATGGAGGCCACCTCCAACTCTGTGCATGTCTTTGCTTGTACATCTAATGTCTAGTGTAAGACTGAGACTGGCGCAGTAAAGCAAGGAATACAACAGTCTGATCATGCAGTTAGAAAGAAGTATAAATTGAAAGCAATTATAACTATGGTATGAGTCTCAATAATCAAAGTGAATCATCCCTGCGTAGTTCAATCAATAGTTGTAGATGCTAGATCTTTTTCTTTCCCCTCAAATTTATGATGATTATGTAGAAGTGAACAAAGGTACTACTTCGATTTGGTTGATCGAAGTGACGGGGAAGAAATAGACACCAGACTCCCCAATCGAATGAGACCCTTTGGAGCATCTCGAGCTCAGTTGTTTTGTGCTCTGAGTCTGCTCATATCAAACAATTTTTTTTTTTTTGAAGAACAGAAATGTAATGGATCATTATCACCTTCATCATATGCGAAGTGTGGATGAATCCATTTTTACCACTTTAAAATAGTAATATGTAGGCAGGATTTAGACCAGTTAATCAACTACTTCGCAAAAATACAAGTTTTTGTAGTGAAGTGCGATCAGAAAAAGAAAGAAAAAAAATGCTACCTAGAATCAGAAAGAGGAATTTTTTACAACATAAAACAAACACAATAATGGCTCCAAACCCTAGCTCAGGCGAATCGGAGAAAGTGGAATGGGAAGAAATCGAACCTGCCCCTTGACCTTGAGATTGACGTGGGCGCCCAGATCGGTGGGCTTCTTCTCCTCCTTCTGCTCCAACATGACTCTTCCTCCTGAGGCCACCGATCGAGCAGAGAGGCGATCTTCTAGGGCTGAGGGTTGGCGAAGCTCTCCGTGCTCTTCTTTTCTTGTAGCGCCCCAATCGTGAACTCCATCAAAATTAACGTTTTCACATATATAAATATATATAATATTTCTTCCGATTTTTATTCATATAATAAATTTTTAAGGGAGATTTTATTTCATCCTCAAAGTTTTATTTTCTTTTTCTTTTAAAAATAATTTTGATCGTTTTAAATTCATCAGATTAGTCGTCCAAATATTGAAATTTATTTTACTTTTTTAGTTTAGTATTTAAGTGTAAAAATAGTCCCCATCTGGTTGGTATTAGTTTGCCACCAACAGTGAATTCACGCACACCAGTAAATTGGAGCAAAGCGAGCAGTATTTCTACGGGATGAGAGGGAGGAAGCCGACCTCTTCTGAGTCAAACAAGTCCGCTGCTTCTTGTGGAGGAGACGGTTGCTTCTCCCATTCTTTCCTCATCCCTCATCGCCCAATTCCTCTGGGAGTAGATAGATCTTCCTAGTGTCTATTCCCCGATTTACCTGTCGATTTTTCGCTTTTATCGTTTTATGGTCTCGACGGGAAGCAGGTTTTTAGAGCAACCCATCTTCCTGTGGTCCAGGAGCGGCGGTAGGAGCCTAGCGGAAGCGAGAAGGAGGCGTCTTTAGTTCCCTCGATCAACTTCTGGGCTGCTGTTTTGGGGATCTGAAGGCGTGGAGATGACAGCGGTGAGTTCTCTTTCCCCCCTTCTTTTAGCTCATTTTACCTCCCTTCTTTATCTCTTCGAGCTATAAGAGATGAGGAAGTTATGATCTTTGAGATTCTGTATCAATTATGTTTGTTGATGGTTCGAATTTGCTTTTGGGGATGAACTTGGTGTGTTTTGTCTGATAATTGATGTCTGCCTCTCCATTTGTACTGTGTAACAGAAGGCATCTAGATATTTGGTTGCCACAGTAGGATAAAAGGTTGGACGAGCAATTTCGAGTGCCATCATATCTTAATTTTCAAGTTGTTGATTCCAAGAGTTCAATCTGATCACTTCCTATATTTTGAGATGAAATTGTATGACAAAAAGGTTCAAATTGTTTGGAAAGGTCGGGCTTAATTGGGTATGAATCACACACATTTTGGGATTTCTTTAGGAGCGAGAGGTTCTGTATGCCTATAACGTTTTATGTGGAAAGTGATGCCTATATATTGTAGTACTAAAATTCTCTTACTTCCAGTTGTTTTTTCTGTTTTTAGGCAAGATGGTTGAATTTTTTTTTATTAGAATGTGCATTAAACGCAATGCTTGTTAAGTTGATTCATTTGCACTCCTTCTTCTGGGTAATTTTGACTTCCATGAATCTGGTAAGAATACTCGATAGCTTTTTCAGCAAAAAGTCAAATGGCAAATATAAGTCAGTGTTCCTCAGACTGTAATGTAGTGTTAATAATTGTGACATTGTAGCTAAACAGTCACATATATATCATGGTGATACATATTTGGCATGGTTTTTGGAAGTTTATGAGATGAGTCATCTAGTACTACCAAGGCTATTTTTTTTATCATTCATATTATGAACTCATTGTCTTTCTTCTTCTATTTTATTATGTTAATTGCTTATACTCTCTCTTGGAAGCTGGAAATAGACTTTAGGTGGGAAATACTTTATTGGGATACCTCAATTGACAGTCAAGCCAACTCACGTGATAGTTTTCAGAAGTTTGTGTTATAAGTCAACTGGTACACTGTACTGCTAAAGTTATTTATTTTTGTTCATAGTTAAGTCGTTGACTTTCAGCTTGGGTAGACTCTCTTGCAGACTGGAATTAGACTTGAGGTGATAGATCCTTTATTGGGCACCTCAATTGACAGTAAACTCTAAGCACATATCTTATGATCAGTGAATGTAGGTCATTCCAATATTTAAATCCAGTCTGTTTTTTTTCTTTCTTTTCTACTAGTGTTTTTAGTTACACCTGATTGTGCGCAAAAGGTGTCTTTCCAACCTTAATCATCGCCTAATGGATGTTATTCCATATCATTCCATAGTGTTGACTTCTAGCACGAAGGATGATCATAAAAAATCCAATCATCTGCTTTTGTCCCTTTCTGCATTTATGTAATAATTATTTTGATGATTTGGGCAAAGGGCTTTAGTTCGGCTTGTTGTTATATCTGATATGCAAGTGAAGTTGTGTAGGATTTACCATGTGTGCTGTTTGACTTGGCATGTTCAAGGTGGTTGATGGTTTGATGACTCGAAATATGTGGAGATTGGAGAAGTATGGTGCGAGGCTGCGAGCATCTAAGAAACTGTAGATAAGGAGCATTGTAGTATAGCAGAGCCAAGGAGGTAAATAATGTAAGCGAAGGTGTGAAGGGTGGCATGAGGAGTGAGCTGAAGGCTTGATGCATTTGAAAGACAAGTAGCTTGACCTGAGAAAACTTCAAGGTTTAGAAAGGCTCCATGAGAGATGTGAGTTGAGTGATCTATACCAAAACCCCAAGTGGGTGTGTTTGGTGTATTGATGGTTTGAGTCGACTGATTAGTAAGATTTAGTCGATTGATGACTCAGACTCTTTGACTAATTAATTGAGTCAATTGAGATCTTTTGGGTTGATAACAGAATGTTTTTTAGTCAACTAAGAACTGCAATTGATTGACATTTAGTGCAGTTGACTAATGTTACAAAAATCAATTCAAATGGAGCCAAAGATAGAACAAGCAACGACAAGATTCAGATAATTCTATAGATCAGTGGCTGATGACTACCACCTTATCATAATGGTAAGATAAATTTGAATTTGAGAAGAAAGCTATAAAAGGAGCTCTACTAACACTCAAGTGCAAATAATGCCAATATTCTACTACTCTACTCTGAAAAGCATCATTGTATTTCTTATCTTCTCATTTTTGTAATTCTTGAGAATGTTGAACTGTAAGAGGCTTCTCCACCTCTAGTGCTGCCAAGAAGGAGAAATTATATAGAGGTGTTTTCCAGAATAATCCACTTAAAGTATCATAGGACATGAATTAGGAGCCTGAGGGCTGCCAAACCACGTTAAACCACTGTATCATCTCATTTGCCTTTTTATGTCTATTAATTTTTGCTGCATTATTTCTTGAATACTAACATCACAAAAAAGTGGTATTCAACCCCCTCTACCACACTAGTCATCGGTCCAACACGCCCGAACAAACTATGGCTGCTGAAATATCAAGTTATGGCAATAAATGAAAGGAATTTATGCTAAGTATTAACAATTGACGATTTTCTTCTTTTTGAAATAGACTAGTGTGAAGGCATGTTTGATCATATGAAAAAGTGGTTTTTTTGTTTGCACACTAATCCTAAAGTGAACTTGTGCATGAACCAAACACCAAACATTATTATTTTCCCCTTTTTGATTTAGCAGCACTAATGCTGCAATTTGGTAGCACCTAAAATATACTTTGATATTACCTATAATATATTTTGGTAGAACGTATATTAAAATTTGGTAGTAATAAAGCTTGGTAACACTTATGATATAATTTGATAGCATCTATAATCTGACTTGATAGAAGTTAAGATGCATTTTTAGTTGTACCTATAATACAATTTGGTAGCATTTAAGAATAATTTGGTAGCAACTACATTTACTTTAGTAGCACCTAGGATACAATTTAGTAGCACCTATGATACAATTTTTGGTAGTACTTGTTGCAACACAGTTTACTAGCATTTTGGATTATGCACACAAAAAAGTGCTTTAAGATTTGTTCATAAATCCACTTCAGGGGTCATATGTGAATAAAGAAGCACACCATCATATGATCATACGTGAAAGGGGCTTTCATGTCAGTGATATCCTTCGATTTGGTTTGAAAAAATGATAATTGCAATGCTTTTCACATTGCAATACCTGTTAGGGTCTATTATATTGATATTTTCCCCGGATTGAACTCTATGTGAATCCGTACCAACAGTAAAATTAATGCTATTGAATTATGCTGATCAATGTCTCAAATTATTTAGTCGCTTATAAAAACTTAGTCTCATGAGTTTAAGTCAGTAACCAACTGTGGTCAAAGGCTCACAGTAAGTTCTTTTAAGATTGATTATTTGTTTTCAGTAATGCCAATTTCTGCAGTTCCTCAATCCCTGAATTCTCCAGTTGACAGAATTGTCTCGGTTTTTAGAAAGCTGAACTGTCCAGCATACATCTCAGCGCTAGTGTTTTGTGCATTTCTAACCTAACTTTACTTGCCCCCATGTGATGAACCTCATTGCTAGTTGTCTAAGTTAAGCATTCTCCAGGGCATTTGTTTTGTTGGTTCTTGAGATCTTTCTAAACTTGTTAACTTGTATTCTTTATAATTGATTCTGCGTTGGTCATGCTCATCAGATAGCTTAGCTTCCTCCCGATAGATATAAAGCATATTTTCTTTCTAAATGTGGATGGGATTAAATATGTCCATATTTATCAGATTGCCTGCTGTAAATTTTATTAACTTGAATTTTTATTGATTGCAGCTGAATTCCCATCTTCCAAAACTTGGTAACTAGGTTGGCAAATGTTCCCCTTGAACACCATTTTAAGGTTGTATAAAAGAGTAGTAGCTAAGGGAAAGCATCGATCTGAACAGTCATTTTAAATACCCTGAAGCTTTGCACACTAATATGGAGCCCCCAAACTCCAAGGAGGAACCCCATCAAATCTCCGGGTCACCATTACGTCAAGGTCCTGTTCCTCATAGAGTCACCACGGAGTCTCCTCTTCAAGGGCAAGGATATCAGTTGACCTCTAGAGAGCATAAGAGGGGTGGAAGAACAAGTGTTGGATCAGAGGATAGCATTGAACGCTTTCCACTTCAGCCTCATCAAGTGAAAGCTGCAAGTAGAACTGGTGCATCTTCTCCCTTCATGGGTTCTTCAGAAGGTGGTAATGCAGTTATTATGAATAAAATATGAAATATTTAATGTGCTAGAAAAAAAGGTAGGGTTAATTCATGGAGTACTCAATATGTGAAAACTTTTGGGTTTAAGGCATGTTTAGGCATTGTCCTTAAGGCCCAATTTCCTACAAATGAGGGGACGAGGAGGCTGCAGAAAATTTTCCCAGCTTCTTCACATATTACTTCGGCTCAAATCAGCCAAAACTCCATGATTCAAAAGTTTGACCTTGAAATTCATATATGTATATAAGGATTTGGGAGTTGAAAGTTGTTGCTAAGATATTTTACTTTCGGCACAAGGTAGGGTTTATATCTTCTTCACTCTTTGAAATAAACAAAGTGATTAAATAATGTTCCTCACTGAATCTCTATGAATTCACGTGATGGTATTAAAAAAAATAACAAATTAAATTGATGTTAAATTCCTTGAGATCAAATATATCCCTGATGGTCACAATTTTTCTTATATAATTCCAAGTTATGATCACAAATTAATTGACAAGCCAAGGTTTTAGCAAGGTTAGGTGAAAGATTGGAATTCATAATATTTGTTATTGAACACAAATCTCAAACACTTTCTCTTAGATATTGCAGGTAGATCGAGAATGAGGGCAGGCGGTCGAGGTGATGAGACAGTAATTCCTCTCTTCTGACAATCTATTCTTTAGTAAAAAATAAAGTTGTACTTATTAACATACTATTATTTTGAACAGCCAGACAAAGGATCATCTGTACCGAAATTTGGTGAGTGGGATGAGAGCAATCCTGCTTCAGCTGATAATTTCACAGGAATATTTGAGCAAGTGAGGGAGGAGAAAAGGCATGGTGCAGCAAAACCTCCCATGATATCTAACGATACTATCTATGTGAATGATCCTGATAGTGGTGGGTCTATGGTAAGCACTCTTATCTTGTGTTTCGACCTTAGTACATGATCTCATTGGATGTTGCTGTTGTGAATCTCATCTAGTTTGGTTCTTGTCCCTTCTTTCTATGTTAATGTATGTAGTTATTCGTATCATTGCAGCATTTACTTTTGCATTTAGTTCACACCAAAACACAGGTAATGATGTTTGTATTGGCAAAATTGTTGGTTATACCTTGCTGTAACTTTTTGTCGATATCTAACTCTATGAAAATGGAATCATCTCGTTGGATTAACTTCCATTGTTTATGTGAGTGAAAATGGCAAGACATTCACTGAAACTACAAACTTGGCAGCATTAAGATACCAGTATATCACTTGCTAGTCTCGATATTGTTACTATGTGTGGTAAACAACTTTTATGCACACCAAAAACAAGCTACTGAGGTAAATGGAGTACCAACACCGTATTCCTCGTTATTTACGACTTAATTACTGCTTTCTTATGTGCTCAAGAGTTTGAATTCACAGCCTGAATCTAGGGAGCTTAATTCTGATACAACTGTTTTTGTTTTTATTTTGCTGCTTCAACAGAGTTGTTGCTTTAGGTGGTGCAAGAAGTAAACAGTTCTCCAAAATAAATGTTTACAGCCCGACCATGAATATCCTTATTCTACACCAAATAGTTGGGGTTCACGGAATGTATTCGGAAGTTGTTATCGTATAAAATACTGTGCATTGTATTATTAGAACCTATTTGAGATTCTTTCAGATGCGTGTGGTGAGTGTGGCGAAGAGAGCCTTTTGTGTATTGGATATATGCTTTTGTTCTTTCCTCAACTGGAACTCGATTGTCTAAGGCCATTTATGCTCTTTCCTTGTGTGATGAATCTTCTATATGCCATCGTTCTTGTTCATAAAATGTGTTGGGTGCATTTTTCTTTAAATTATATTCGTCAATTTATTTATTTATTTATTTTTATGAATAGGTGGTGATCCTGACCTAGGTTGTTTACGACACACACGTCTGACCTGATCTACCGGCATGAGTTTGTGTTGCTCTCAACATGACTCGGTTTGTGCTTGTGCTATTAATGTACCAAGCTCGGTTTAAAGTTTAACTCATTTAGGCTGAATCTCGTCCGCCATGATGAGCTCATCGTACTAATGTTTGTGTATCTTTTTACACGCAACATTTGCCATCTAAAATGCTATTTAGATGGCATAGTAATTAGAAAAAAAAAGGGAAGTTGGTGATTTAGAAATTACAGATTCGAATTTTAAAAATAGTTTTTTGTAAAATAAAATAAAATTATGTACAAGTAAATTCTTCTCTGGAATTTTATATGGTGAAAATTTTGTAAATTACCCTTTAATAACTAAAAAAAAGATATTTTTTTTAAAAAATCATTGTCTCCATGGTGCATCCACAACCTCTAAAACTCCTACAACAATAGTTGATATTATGATCTCTAGTATTTCAGTGTTATGTAGTAGCTGATACATTATCACATTTTAATGCATTTATTTCATTTAGGGTTCGTTTAGTTTGGGATGGTAGTTAATAATCTTGGTTATCCATTTAAAGTTATCAATAAAAATTGTTTGGTTCAGGATTTGAGCGATTATCAAGAAATGAAGAATATCTAACATATCATGCCACGTTAGTAAAAGGGTTATAAATGGAAAAATTAAAAAACCTTTGAGAAATTTAATTTTCATTGATTCTCTGAGTTATGAATTTTTTTTTAATTATCCTTTAATTTTTACCCTTTGAGACAAAATAATTCATATCAATTTAATAAATATCAATTAGATTCTACTTAAATTATTAATATAATTAAAATTCTAATCAATCGTTCGTTCTCGCCATCGCTCGTCGCCCACCGCCGCCTGCTGTCACCACCGCCACCACCATCGACCAATTGTCGGACGTTGTCGGACGCAGCCGGACATCATCGATCGCCAGTCGCCGTAGGCCATCGGCTGTTACTGTCGATCACTGATAACAATCATATTTTAGAGTAAATGAAATCTTACAAATAAATCAAGAGTAATCTAGTAAAATATTACACTATGTTATACCTTAAAACCTCCAAATAAATAAGTTTTTACTGAATTACTTAGAATTAAATCAAACAATTTAAGTTATATTTTATTTTTTATAACTTTAATTATGTGATTACCTAGTAATCATTATACATGACTATCTCAAACCAAATGCACCTTTGATACTTTAGAATGTAAGTTTTTCTTACTTAATAAGTGACTTTTGAAGATATTTATTTATTTTATGATTTTTTTAATCTTCTATTAATATATTATACTTCCTAAAGTTTTTGTCAACTGATAAAATTTTAGGATTTTATATTAAAGAAAAACTTTTTGTTGTCCGGATGTTTCAAATGA
>JBAMHZ010149785.1:0-15365 GCA_037177395.1 Alpinia galanga | reverse complement strand
TCTAAATCCAAAACATAATTTATACGTATTCAAAAGTTAATTTTTAAAATATTCATCTCATATAAATATTTTATCACTGTGCCAAGTGCATAGAGAGTTTTATTTTTTTATTTTTTTAACTAGCACTAGGGTATCTAAATTTTCGGTCCAAATAATCCCTAAGAGTGATCAATTTTATCTCACGATTCTTCGGGGGTATTCCTTCAACAGCAAAACCGAAAGAGGTAGGAGCTTCAGTGAATCTCCATCAACCATCTAGGTAAATCAAGCAAGCATTCGCAACTTTAACACGTCAGTCCGGACTCCGCAGTTGCGTCATCCCTAAAAGTGTCCAACATCAAAGTCGTACGTCATCCGCCAGTTAAACTCCTACACAAAAGGCAGTCTCTATGGATTTTTTAAAAATTCATCGTTAAATTGTACTTCAGTAGAGGATCAAACTGTGTTCTCTTATGAAATACCTTAATATTTTTACCGTTGCACTGTGCCTTAGGGGCAAATGCATGGAGCGTTTTAGCTCCATCATCGAGTAGTTAACAGTTAGGACGATTGATATCTCAAATTGTCCAAATAAAATAAAATAAAATAACCCATATAATCACTTTATCGATCTCTTCCCTACTAGAGGTATCCACGTGCTTGGACATTTAGTGATCCATGACTACCTCCGTTCGGCACACTATCTCTATCTTCCCACTTGAGAGCTCGATTATGTATGAGTCATATCCGATGTCGAGTAGTTTAAACTCGTGGTTCAGCTTGCATAGCACTAGCAGCCTTGTCTATAGTTAGCTCTTCTATGAAAGATCTAGTGAGCTCGATCGCTAGGTAAATGAAAATTTAGGAACACCATTCTTTTCCTCGACATCTTCGACTTCGTCATCATTATCACCACCACAATCTTCCCCTCACTCTTCTCTGACTTTACCCCAGGCTCGCCATTACTTTGTAATAACTTGACAAGAGACTCAACAAGGCAACAATGGGAATAAGGTCAATTATTGTGCAACTCTAAGCTACTAAATCTTTATTTTAGCTTTCATAAATATAATCTAATTCTGATTGTCAATATCAAAATCATAAATGATCAGTAGAACGTCAACATTCAAACAGTACCCACATGAATTCACTCACCACAAATTCTAATAAGATATCAAACAGATGCATTAAAGATTGTTATGATCAATGGCCTAAATAACATAAGACATTGATTGACTAGGGGAAATAGAAATCAGTGTGCAATACAAGTCCAGAGGCAGATCCAGGTAAACACACAGCTTCTGAAATCACAAACACAAGTATATGCATTCGCCAAGCGAGTCTAGTCCTCAGCCAATGTTCTGAAACTGTTAAATTATGACGATAATGATATTGAAGCAAAAGTTTTGGAAATGAAAAATGAAATGATGCCATGCCCAGGTGGAAATAAGAGAACTCACA
Organism: Alpinia galanga; assembly: GCA_037177395.1. Lineage (NCBI taxonomy): Eukaryota > Viridiplantae > Streptophyta > Magnoliopsida > Zingiberales > Zingiberaceae > Alpinia > Alpinia galanga. The sequence continues at coordinate 13,925 of JBAMHZ010149785.1, read as the reverse complement.
AACTAGTAATATAACAAAACACCACCATTTGATGCCCACATTTTCCATCCACAAGTTCCCTGCCTTGTGAGTGTAATCGTCCAATTCACAAGTTTCCTGCACCCGAACTGCTGCTACCAGTGCCACTACCTGTCCTACTCACTTCCCTCGCAGCAGAAGCCACAGCTTGGAAGTCAGGCGATGTCCCCCAGCTTCCACCTCTTCCCCAACTTGATCTCCTATAGTGTAGTGTAGGTTGCATTTCCATGCCTGTCGTCAAAGCTTCCCTGCTTAAATCTGGCGAAGCTTCACTGAACTCACCATCCTTGTCATCCATCATGTTTCTGTTGCTTAGACCCTCTTCGTTCTCACCGACTTGTGTGACTGCTCTTAGTTCATCCCATGTCACTGGCTTCCAGCCCATCTCAATGTCACCAACAGCTTTTCCCACGTTTGGGCTCATGAAACCTCCAACTGAGGAACGTGGTTGAAGTCCTTGTTCCTGTGACACTCTTGCACGGAAGTTGTTCTTTGATGGAGGTATGCTTGTACAAAAAATCTCCTTAAAATTCTCCACCATGCCTTTGTTATATGGGTTAGCTCTCCGGTCATAACGGTATCTGAAGTTCTCATAAGTTGTCTAAAAAAGACAGAAAATTGAGAGGAACCATGGAAGGATGCTTGAACAGTTTTAAATAGAAAACAGCCACAAACATTACCTGATTGGTGCTGATCAGATATAAATGAAAGACAGACAGACCTCCAACAAACCAAACCGATATAAAAGTGTAAATTATGAGGGCAATGGAAGCTGGAGTCTTGGTCATTGCTCTCCAAATAGTTATGCGCTCAGTATTTCTGATTTTTACTATGCACACCCAGGATAATCCAAACACATAGAGGCACAACAAAGCCGTTGAGAAGACAAACATATAGAAGAACCTATAGTTCCTCTGCATCAAGAATAAATATCAGTAACGATCATTGAAATAATCTCCATTATTACTAATTCCAGTCAACAAACCTCGAATCTATCTACTACAAGATCTTGTTAGTGATTAGGCAGCTTTTTGCAAATTGAATTGAATTGGTTGACACATTAAATTTCAATCAAGGATGTGAGATTTTGCAGCTCACCAGTCCAATGCATTGACCAACCCATGGGCAATGATGATCAAAGCGTTCCACACAGTTGTTACAGATTGAGCAGTGAGAGCAGCGAGGAGGTCGGTACAGCATGCAAGTATCACAGTATTTCACCTTTACAGTCATACCATTAACAGTTACATCTATCATTCTTGGCAATCGGAATTGTGGAGTTTGGACACCTCCAACTTCACCACCACCCTCAACGATTTCTGGTTCTGGAGGATGTGCACTGCGAGGTACTATTCCAGGGTCTCTACCGGAGGCAAGAAGTAATAGAGTTAAATCCTGAAATGTAAAGCCTCAGTCATACTTTAAAACCCAAAAAGTCCAATAGGCATTTCTTTTTAAGTTTCCAGCTTGGTGGCAAGTAGGATACAGGGGAACCAAAAAAATACCATGCAACAACAATATTATCAAATCTCTTTTTTCATTTGTTATTGAATTCCATCTTTGAAAATTTCTTATATTTTTGTATAAATTACACTATCCAGTTTTTCTAAAGCTAGAAACAAATTCTTAAAATTATATCCAACCATATTGACTGATGTCGATTAATTAAGCATTCCTGACTAGAAAACATTTTGTAGTCGCACCTAATTGTCCTACACCCAGTATATGGTTATACAATAAACAAGCATGAAATAGAACTAAGATTAATTATTGATCCTTTGATAAGCACATCCTGAGTGTTAAAATACCAATTTCAGGAAATTTATCTTTATTGGATCCACTGCATATACTGTGGTAGAAGGTGGAACATGCTAGTTATAATTGTTTTTCTGTGTTTCAAATTATCTATAAGTATACATCCAAGAAATAATTCTAACTGCAAACAGTATTGATCAGATCATTACTAGAAAGTAGAGACTGTTTCCATGATAATGGATAGGCGAAAGCTACTAGATGGAGCGTCAGTCATCAACTTTAACATGTTGACTTTTGATATAGCAGTGTAGATCTCCCCAGGCCTAGCAATCCAAGCTTTAAAAGAATACCTTAGGACAACAACTTTATGCAGTTACTATCTAGCAAAGTACAGGCAATCTTTCTCACTAATCTCCTGTGATGGAAAAACAATAAAAGTTACAGGTAATTCAATAACTTGTCTTCTCTAATTGTAACACATCTTCCTGTACTCACCGCTCTTTGGCCACTAATATGTGCCCATTCAACTCACTTCATCAATTTGACGCTGTTAGACATGTCTTAACCGTCTTAAGCATCCGTGTGAATGACAGAACTTGGAACTTCAAAAACCTTAGCAATTTGGAAGTTAACAACCCAACGGTTAATCCCAAACAACATTTGCTACATGATTATTTTAGTAAAAATTGAAACATGACACAGAAAAGCACACAGCTTGTGTTGGCTTGCCAGGATATCCAAATCAAACTCCAGCCATTAGAAATTCGTACAAAATCTCATTTTCATATAAACTGTGGTTATTAGTTGGCATTTTTTTCTCACAAAGTTTTACAATTCTTCTACTTGATTTTTAGATAATGCATGAGGACATATCAGCCTAAATTAAATTACAACACGCTCATATCAGAAGTAGATTATTTGTGATGGTTCATAGTGTTTCCATTCATGATTGTTGATAGGACTTTGCCAAACCTTGGTCCTTTTCCTACAGTACTTTACATTTGTATTCCATTGGTTTTATTTGGAAAATAAGTTTTTTAGTTCAGTAGTGATCATATCATAAAAATATCATTCCTAAAGTGACACACTTACAACTCTTACCTTGCTGCTGCTTCTTTCATTTTTCTCTTCCTGTCTCTATCCTTCTCAACTTTTTATGAATTCATATTGACCTATGAGTGGCACTTGTACACGTCATTAAGAAAATATATTTTAACAGTGGAGATTAACGGAGAGAATAGTGCAGATATTTTGGATGATTATCTAGGGGAATGTTATCAAGAATAAATCCAAAATTATATAGAATTTGTAATTATTATTAAAAACAACCTGGTCAGAGAACTAAAAATAACAAAACCTATGAGATAAATATAATTTTTGGTATATCAATGCTAGATTTGTAGAAGGATCATAAAAACCAAAAAAGTAACACAAGACAAGGATACAGTGCTGACCATTATTTAGGAAATTCAAATCCTCAAATTACTACATACCCAAAGAAAAACACTAGTGATTTTGATTCTCCCTAATCTCTTTAGTGTGCTCAACAGTAGTAGGAACGAAGGGAACAGATGACATGGTAAATAATATTAAAACCTAATTCGTACAAATAACAATAGTAAAAAATTGAGCCACCTCTCAAGTAATCATCCATTTGCTATCCTATCTAGAAAGAACATCAAAAGGGCATCCATGACCCAAGTTTTCTCTACTAACCCTTGTCTGTTCATGAAAAGTTAATTTAAAAACTGAATCCATTCTCTTAAACTTATTTTCACCATTCCATCAAACATATATCACCACTTCTCTTCCAAAACCTTTTCCTCTCAACTCCTACCTCCATTTCTCTGAGTACAAGCTCAACTTAGCAGCTCGTCATCCTTCCCTACCACAAATCCAGGGCTACAGAGAAGTTGTTAGAGATGTCCAAGTTCAGGATGTGATGCACTACATCAAAGCAAAGAATCTAACATTTTTAAGAGATAGCATCCTTTGCCCATTTAAAAACATCCAACCATATTGTATTCAACTCCATCAACATTGTAAGTTCAATGTAATGCCCAAATCAAAATGTAACTATAACATTAATTTTGTATCATAACTACAAATTTAGGAGATAGCCACGTAGCACAGCCAGTAAGTGTAATTTTAGTACGGGAACGTGTGAGGGGAAGAAATAATTAAACTAGATGTTTCATGTCATTATCTTGAGGGCTAAAGTGTAAAAATGAAATCTTTGCTAGTCAAGAGACTAAATAGTAAAATTGATTAGCTTTTAATAAATCATCCATGTGTTTATCCATACGTATACCATGTAACCCAACTGAACAGACAGCACATCAGATTTTTAAATTAATCTTGTGCATTGGATTGTCTATGGAAAGTATCTTAATTTTTCATATAGAATGAAAATTAAATAGACCATAGATTTTTTAGATTGGAAATTGTTTGTGTTGACTTATTTATGGGGGTTAACCAAATTGAACACTTGAAAATTATTCTCATGCATTAGATTGTCTATTGAAAGCATCTTAATTTTTCATAAAAAAACAGCTCAGTATACAAAGCTTCTGCCAATGCGGAGTTATAGGGAATGATCGAACCACATTAGATCTATTGTATACAATTTTACTTTGCATTATAAGAGGTTGTATCCGCAACTCAAACTCATGACCTCAATATCATACGACAACAACTTACTATTGCACGAAGGTTCCCCTTCAAAAGTATCTTAATTTTTCACATAGCATAAAAATTAAATAGATTATAATTTTTTTAGTTTGGACATTGTTTGCATTGACTTGTTTATAGGGATTAATCCTATTCCAAATGAAGTATTTAATTTTTTAAGATCCCACAACAAGATTATATGAGATGGGCATTCAATATGACAAATAAAGACCAAGGCAAATTTAACACACACACATATATACACATACATTTATATACATGATACTATTAAACCATTTCAGAGTTGCTTGTTTATTATCACATGCAGTACCTAGAAGAAAGGAAGCAGACCAGAAAGATAAGAAATTATTTCTCATTTGTTTTGAATAATAAACATCTGGAAGCTTATATCTCAGATATGGACTTCACATCAATAATGAAATGAGCGTCTAGTGGTTCATAGAACAATGACCAACTGCCTATCTTATCAAATTTAACGTACAACAAATATAGTAGCATCTTTGTGGCATCCAAAACTTGAGAAAAATTTCAAGTATCTCATAAAACAGCAAAGTAGACTAGATACCTGTTTTCTGAAAAACAGCAACTAGATATAGCATTCAGATGAGTTCTGATAAATATCGGGATAAGAAATACTTACATATATAGTGAAGACTATAGTTACTGCCATTACAGGTATGCCCAGAGAATTGGAAAAATTATCCATTAATTTTCCAGCAACAAATGCACAGAAGATTGAAACAGGAGCAACAATCAGGAATATAGTGAGAAACAATGATCTCACATCAGGGCCAAATATAAACCTCCCTTGAAGAAAAAATATCTGCAGAAGATAAGCAAACATGCATAGGGAATCCGAAAATGACGTTTCAGGAAGATTAACAAAATTAGACACTTGAGCCAAAACTCAAAATAATAAAGGATGAATGAAGAGAATTATTCAATTTATCCAACCAGCGTAGTTACAGTATGAGAATCCTTATATATGATGAAGTTAATGTAAACTGGTTTCTACTAACTTCTACGCTTTGCCAAGTTCCTTGGTAGGTACAGTAAAGTTTAAGCAGCTAGCATTATATCTACAGGCTATCCAAAGGTTGGTACATATACACAGCGTATTTTCCAGTAGAGCCATAACATCCAAAGTCATATGTATATCTTTGAAAAGTTTCTTAGCATTCTTAACTTCATTTGTGAGTATATGTGGATTCCTACATCCTATGAATAATTAAAAAACCAAAAAATAAAAAACACCCTCCTCACGATCATCATGTAGTAATTTTCTGATTGTCGTGCACATATCGGTAATTGTATAGATATCATCTCTTTCCCCTTCAATATACTGTCTCAACATAGTTAAAAATGGTTCAATAATAAGGCAGACTACGGGACTAAATGATTGAAATAAAACATAGCTTCCTGTTAACACACGAAATAAAGCGCTAAAACCTCATATTTTCAATCCACGACGGGGACAAAAAACGAGAAAACCCTAATTTGGCACAAACATCAAGATTCAACTGATTTAGCTGGACATAAGCGTCAAGGAAGTCGGAATAAACAGATCACGACTTACGTTACTTCCCTTCCAAGCCTGGTACACCCTCGGCGCATCCGCCTCCGCCTCCATGCTCGAGGCAGCTAGACCCGTGCCACGCAGAGCGGGGCAGCGTACATTTACTCTGTTCCGGCGTCTCTAAGCCAGCTCGCAGCCCCGGTGGAACCTCGAACAGGCACGAACCGATGAAGGCGGATGGCAAAGATGAGACCTCTCCTAGGTTCCGATTTGCTCGCCGCAACGACACCCGCAGGACAACAGACCTCCTGGATTCCCGATGTCCCTCGAGACCTCGACCAGGGGACTCAACGCCGCCGCCGCCGCCGCCGCTCCTGATTTGGCTTTTAGCGGTGCGTCGACAGAGATTGGTGTTCGAGAGGGGGGGGGAGAGGGAGAGGGAGAGAGAGAGAGAGAGAGAGAGAGATTTCCTTCATTTTTCTACCATATTTCGCGCTTCGTTGGCCTCAGATCACCTGTCGATGACTAGACATTATACACGTATAATTGCAACAGCATGTGACATCGCTCGTGCCTGATAACGTCATCGTCAATCGCCTTTCGCGAAGAGATTCGGTGTTTCCTGTCCGAAAGAGACAGGAAATATAGCAAATTTTGTGTTTGAAAAGCGCCACTTGGTGAGTAACTGCGCACTGCCATTCGACGACGGCCAGATACTTCGGATCGAAAATCATTTTATGTTTATAGAGGAGAAAAAACATTTTTCATTTTTTTTATTTTTCTATATATTTTGACCATTATCATTTTACTTTATATCTTTTATAAATGTTTTTTAAAAAAAAAAAATAATACAACATATAAAAAATAACCGTATTATAAGTTGCAACTGCTAATTATTGTAGAAAAGAAAAGAAAAGAATAGCTACTCATATCCCTCACGAAGTGATCCACCTCCCTATCTTTCGAAGGGACATAACTATGTTCCCATAGAGCAGCCACAGACAAGCATTGTTACCTCTTCTTCACCACCAATTCGGCATTGTATCTCCCTCTTGAGTCACTGAAGGCCTTCCTTCTTGCTAATCGAAAAAGCTTAGCCTCCCTCTGAGTGTTTATGTATCTCAGCAATTTTTCTTAGTAAATAATCACTCGCTGAAAAAGCTCCACATTCAATGGTTTAATTATCCAACGAATTCAATTGCTGAAAAATACCCTTTTGCAAAATTAAAATTTTCAAGTCAATCCAGAGGAAACCCACAAGATTTGACGGGACCAAATTCAATTGCAGTTTAAGCTTAAACCGAACCAAATTGTTGACTAATTCCTGTCAAATAGGTTGGTCCAGACCAAATCTTTAAGCAGTTTTCAATTGCATCCTAAAAAGTGTTATAAGGGGGAAAAAAAAAGGAGTAATAGTTTCCAGGAAACCGATTGATTTGAATTTTAAAGATTGAATCAAAGTGAAGCTGTGCATTCAATTTCATAATGGCCATCAAAAATTCTGATTAACTAGAATTATAATAACAAACAATATGAACTTGCATAAACCAAATTAAAGAGATCAGATGCATATAATGAACTAAAAAACGTTATCCCAACTTCAAAATGCTTGATCAGTCAGAAGCTTTAACCAACAATATCACCAGCCGATAAAAGAGGCAAACCTATGAAATTGAGACAAGCTTTCAACAATTTAATCACTTTTCATATCGAGTTTATACAGGCAATCTAAGATGAATAGGGTTTACCCATTTGGATGCATGCTTTACAGAAAGTAAGATAGATGATGTCGGATCGGAGCAAAGCCTTTCAAGGGCAAAGCTTTTCGAGAGCCAAGTTCTCATCGCCATTGACACTCTTCAGTGTGCTCCTCACCAGATTCTCTGAGAAACCCATTTCCACTAGCTTCTGGACCTGAACCAAACAAACGATGCTATATTCAGATTCCAGTCACTTGTGCTCATATAAATTGACGCAGCAATAATGATCTGGAAGAGTTTAATGCCTTTGCTGCATTTGAAAGAAGTTGATAACTAATTTGAATGAGGATAGTCATTCCGAGATTTAGTTGATATTATTCAAAAGATACAAAAGAAAAAGGAGTGATTGTCTGTCGACATTATTCATTCCCTTTCAGTCCATCACCCTACATTTGGGCCTCAAAGCTTGGTTTACTTGGGGCAAGATAGATAGGAAGGGGAGAAGAAAAGATCACAAACTTGCACATTGATTACAAATCTCTGGGTTGATTTCCTCTTCTCCACTTCCTCCGCATTAGTTATGCAGACAAATAAACTAAGCCCTAATGTAAATGTGAGCTTGCATGCCCATTACTTTAGACACTTCCAGCAACATGAAATGTGTTGTGACATTGTTACTGCAAGAAACCTCAGTTAACGAGCATCTGGAGATATATAATTGTATTTTCTCAAGTACAAGCAACAGGCTGGACAAGGTTGACAGACATCTATTCCCACACCACAGCTAATCATTTAAGAAACTTTTATAGAAAACATGGATCTCTCCACTATTATTATGTGTTGATTGGGCGGAGATGAGGCTCGCACTAAATGAGAAAAAGAGCTTCTAGGCGTGCAATGATTTGGTCATGGAACAAACAGTAAGCCAGAAATCAAATCATCTATGAAGTAAACCAATATCACTTCCTATGCGCTTACTGCTCCCAGTCAGATGGAAATCAACTATGAAGGAAACAAATATCACTTTCTATGCCTTCTACACAACTGCTTTTACCACCTTCAGCATCAGAGAGAAATGCAACAAGCCTAAAGGACTACTAGATCTTCACACCTTCTATAATCTAGTTTTCTCATGCCTACCATGGTTTAGTTTTTCCTTCCATTTCTGTTCTCTCTCTCCCCTTGCTTGTACACACTTCATTCTCTGCCCATTTTAGCTAAGAGGAGTCTGGTCTGATGACTGTTCCTTCTGCTGTCAAATGTTTCCAGATTTTTTGATATCTTGTACACCTAGTCGCTATAGCCTGCCTTACCATGAGTGCATAAATGGGCAGTTTTTTATTGGGACCTAGTGTCCTAGTCTAGTCTTGGATTTTGCTTAGGAATCACTAAAAATACAGTTTAACTATTTCTCTAAAAGCAAGTCAATGTCCTAATTTTTTTTTTGAAAGAAAAACCAACCTCACCCAATTTTAAGAACCAAGTCATCAAACAAATTAGGGAAAATTTTCAAAAATGAATTGAAATAAAAAAAAATGGTAAATATATGAAAAACAAGTCCCATTCAAAGATTGGAATTTTTAGTTGGTTCAAACTGTTTCCTCTAAACCATAACATTGGAATCAACCAATCTCAATCACAAGCTATCAGCCTATCCATAAGTAACATGTATATATAACACTCAAACTAAGTATTCTTTTGTAGTGATAATTACCAGCTACAACCTAAGTAGACCTCCGGCTCAAATAATTTTTTTCCCCATTCAACTATTTTTTGCCTCCTCAGCAAATTCAATTAACAAAACCATAAAGGTTAAGTTCACTAGACTAAATTTGACCCCTACTTATATAATAATATCAAAGTCATGCGGCCAACATCAGCTAGCAGCAGACTAGCCAGACATGCAATTTGATTCATCCTAGACCAAAGGAATTTAACTGAAATAAATACTAAAGTTGATTATTATAACACCTACCTTTTCTTCGATGCCAGCAGATGATCCTTTAGCAAATGCTTCTGTCCAATACCGAGCTGTAGCCAGAAAGGTGTTGTACTCTCGCAGATACTGCACCAAGTAGACCAAAAAAAATTCAAAGCTGAAGCAATGAAACCAAGTGTTCTCAGGCATTAGCCAAGTGTAAAAAATAAAAAATTAGTAAGTTAGACCTGCTTGGCAACAACAGCATCTTGGGGGTCATCAGGAGCAGGTGCTGAGAGTAGAGCTTGCAGAGAAAGTAAAGCTGTTTTTAATGTGAGGGCAGGACTCCACTGATCCTTGAGAATGTCCAAGCATATGGCCCCATTTTGACTACTAATGTTTGGGTGCCTTCCACAGATATATGCAAGCAAACAATGTAGACATAGTTGGATAGAGTCAGCAAGTGGTCCATTATTCCAAAATTTACAATGGAAAAGCAAGAATCATATTTTTCTGATACAAGTAAGAAATGAAGCTTAATATATCACAGAAACACAGATAGATGAATAAAATAGATAGCTTGAACAAATTCTGTCCTTTCAGAACTCTAGTTATCCATCCAATACAGATCATTCAAGATTATGATTACCACAAAGAATTAGTAATCACACAGTAAAAATAGTGATACAAAATAAAATACACTGCTGTAGCAGAAAGATCATAAAAAGAAATCAAGATCAAACATAATCCAGTAACAACACTGGTTGATTTTTTAAATGAATTGAGGGAGAAGCAAGCAAGATTCTAGGTGAAACAACCCTTTTCAGCATAAATAATAGTCCAGGTAGGTTACATCCATTGCTAAAGTGGACTAAAACAGGGCACCAGAAATAAGGAAAAAGGAAAATTCAGCATCTGAAGTGCAAAAGTTGTATAAAGTGGAGCCATCACACAAATTGGGCGAACAAGATCATTGTTTAGCATCAACCAATTATGAATTATCATCCATCGCCAATGTCAATTCCATGAGATTACCAAGTCAAAAATAATATGGATGCTTCAGTTCCTCAAGCCAGAATGCTAATACCAAGTATTCAACAACTTTTTTCATAAATATTTTTGTCAAATAAACAGCTAAACATACTATAAAACAAATTAGTAAACCTCAACTGGCTTATAAGTATCATGGATATAATTCACAAAACATTAAGGAAAAAGCATAATAAAGCATTGAGCTAAGTGTTGATGACTGAACTATCCATACCAAACTTTTGTAATGAATTGCATTTTAGGAGGCTCAAAGGGATAGCCACCTGCAACAAATTTAACTCCATCATTAACTCTGAGAAAAATATTTAGAAAAATAAGGAAACAATTATGATGCAGAAAAATTAAGTACCAAGGGAACAAGATGTTAATGGATAACAGTATATTAAAATTTGAGGGGCAGTGTTATGACAAAGTAGAAAATGAATATCTGTAAAGGATCACAAAAATGCAAAAGATGGAATATATGAATACTTGATGTATTAAAAAAACAAGAAAACATGCGACATTTCAGGGGTAATGTAATGGCAGAATAGACAAGAAGTGTCTAAAATTGATCATAAATCTGAAAAAGATGACATATATGATGGTGAGAAAAGTATCCAGATTCCAGCATACAAAATCCATGTGGACATTATGTAGGTAGAAGATGTATGATATAAATTGGAGGGAATGCTAATTACACCAACGAGAAATCCTGATAGACTGCATATAAACATAAACATCATAAACCATTACATGGAGAAAAAATATTGACAATCTAAAGCCTTTTCTTTTTATTTATTGCATTCACATGTTAAAATGAGACTCAAAGATGCTATATTGAGGAGGCAAGCTTATTTTAATTATTGAGTGCAAAAGGAGATGACAGGAATTATGAAAATTTGTAAATAAGTAATGCCACGATAAGATAATTAAACGTAAACAATGGACCTAATGGTAAAAAAAAATTTAAATGTCACAATCTAAAATCTGATAACAAGAAAAGATTAATGCTGTAGAAACTAAAATATTTTTGTTCTTAGTGTGTTGCTAAATCATTTGACTTTCTAGGCTCTTGCAACTATCAGTTGATATTTCTGAAGATAAACACAAACCCAAAGTTTATTCCATTTTTTTTTCCCTTTTCAAACAAAATGACAAAACACGTATATTCTTTTTGCTAGATGTATATGAAGCCAACATTACTTGTAGCAATTCCCTAGTTAGTCTATCTTACTTTTATCTAACTACGTATGCATAATCAAGTCTGTTAGGAAATAAGCCTCATGAACAGAACTTATGGCGATTGGCCACCACACATATCAATAATTTTCCCCCTAGAAACTCCATTTTCCCATACAACATTTACATTCTTCCAAGAGTTTAACACTCAAAATTCAAAATTAAGATTAAGAATAAAAAGCATTTAAACCAAAACAACCATCTAATTCATGGAAGTTGTCAAGTGATGGATTTGAATCCCAACTTTATCACTTTGGCGGGGTTTACTCTTCCCTTTCCCTTACACGTGCAAAAACCAAATATATGTAGCATTCTTTGGAGGAAAAATTCCACCTTACAAAACTAGGTTTCTTCCACCATTTTCTCCATCTTTTTATCATTTCATGGAAATCCGTAAAGAAAGGCTCCGTTTCACCCTTTTTTTTCCCTTACAAATAATCATCTTTTGATCAGTTTCCAATCAGTGTTCCCATTTTCAAAACAAAGAAAGAGAAACGAAAGTACGACAAATAAAAAAACGACAGAGGAGCGGCGCCAATCCCAATTATTCCCGTTTCGACATCATACAACCGCTTCAAAACTCACAAGCATGCCTAAGCCTAAAGGCAAGGTTTCTCCTCACAGAAAATGGGAAAAGGAAAAAAGGGAAATAAAAGAAAAAATAAACAGGAGGCGATCGTACTGGTTAATCGGATATCGATGACGAAGGTGCCGCCCTCGTAGGGAGTGTCGACGGGGCCGGAAATAGTGCCGAGGAGGTGAGACAGATCGGTCCCTCCGTCGGCAAGGGAGATGCTGACGCCGGAAATGGATTTATCGCGGTTGCACTCCACCAGCTCCTTCTGAACCCTAGAAACGTCCAACATCTTCCCCAAATCCCCTCGAGTCGCTCACCAACAACAAGGCCGGAGAGAAGAGGGAGCAGTCGCAATCCAAATGGAACCCGATCCCTTGGCTCCTCCGCTTCGCCCTTCGAGGACAAGGGCGATCGCTAGGAAAAGGAATAGAATGGCGAGTTTGCTTCTGCGGCCGGAAAAGAAAAGAAAGCAAAGACGCGAACGAGTGTGCGTTAAGGCTTTAAACATTATATTTAATTATTTAAAAGGGTTAATAATTTGAATAACCTATTTATATGTTTTTTTAAATAAAAATAAAAAATTCCATTGCTAAACAACCTTTCTCTGGGTCACGGATTGTATCTACAGTTGAGTATAATTTAATATTTATAATTTTTAATAAATACAAAATATCTTATTACACGATTTTTTTTTATGATTTATCATCTTTCATTAAATTAAAATTTGAATATAAAAAATATTTAATGTGAAAGTTATCATATTTTATTATATTGAATTATCAATTATATGTTAGCTAGACCATGAGCTTATAACATAATTTAGCCACGGACTCATGGTTATCTTCAGTGATTTACAATCTCTCGAACTCATTGAGTTAAAAGAAAAAAGAAAATATGAAATAAAAAAAAAAAAGATAGAATAAGTAGAATGAGAATACTTTTAATTGTGATATTCCTAATTATAATGAATAGTCAGCATAGAAATGTTTCCGATGTTGATGTTCGATTAAGATTATTCTCGTAACAAATAAGCAGAGCAAGAATATTCTCGTAAAGAATAAATAAAGTGGGGATGTTTTTAATAAGTAACGTTTTCATAATGAATAAATATTGCAAAGATACCTCTAGGGGCACGGTGCAGCGATAAAGATGTAAAAAATATTCATAGAATGACATAGTTTAATTCTCTAATGATGTACGGTTCGACGATAAATTTTTAAAAAATCCATAGAAGTGACTCTCTGTGCTTTGCCTGGCGGATGTAATACGGCTTCGGCATTGGACAGTCTTTTAAGGATAGTACGACTGCGGATGCCAAGCTGACACGCTAAAGCTGCGAGTACTTTCTTGATTTACCCTGGTGGTCGGTAGAGATCTGCTAGAGCTTCAGCCTCTTTCAACTCCGATGTTGAAGAGGCATTCCCGAAGGACCGTGGGGCATGGTTGACCATCCTCAGAGATTAGTCGGGCCGAAGGTTC
>JBAMHZ010149675.1:0-15366 GCA_037177395.1 Alpinia galanga | reverse complement strand
CTGCACTAGATACTTTTTTCTTCTCTGTAATGATATACTGTTCTTATATTTTTTTTCTCTCATCTCTATGTCTGACTTAAGTATTGAAAAATCATTAGCCATGAACAGTGACTAATTGTTAGACATATGTTAAATTTAGCATAAAACTATCAACAAAACTAACTGCGTCATTAACCTTTAGCTTTATCAGTACTGTCAGTACTTTTGCATAAACCAAGGAAAATATGCTTGTTGTTTAACAGAACTTTACCTTTAGCCTTTAGTTTAAAATGTTTTGACAAAAAGGGCATTAAATGAGCTACAAAGTGAAGATTTAGCATGCAGAATAGATAGAACTTGATGGAAATGAAGTCATAAGTTGTTTCTATGCAATTTTTCAATGCCAAATCTTGCTGAATCCGTTTATTTTTTTCTAAAACTAGAAGATATAGTTCATTACTTCTCGTTAGAACACATTATGCCATAATAAATATGTATGTTGGAAGCAATTTTCTGACAGGAAAAATTTTAATTTTCCACATACATGTGCATATCTTGTTCTTGATTATCGTAGAAAAACTTTTGTGATGCAGATTTCGAAAAGCAGTAGAAGTGCAATAATCTCCTCTCCATTGGGCTTAAATCCAACACCTGATGATCAGAGATCGATTGCTGCAATTCCACAGTATGGGAGTTCATGCAAAACTTGACTTGCTTTTCCTTTTCGTGTTTTTGATATGGACAATGATGTTTAGTTTCTCAAAGGAGAACATGCAGGTAGATTATTTTAATTTCCTTTTTCCTTCTTTCGTTTAACCTGTTGATATCGAGGAAAAAGACTGCGGATCAAATTTCTTAAACAGATGAATATCAATAAGGCCAAAGTCTATGACTAAGAGTTCAAAGAGTTGAAGCTCAGGAGCATAAAGAATCGGGAATTCAAGAAGTTTTCAAGAAGTTTAGTGTTGTACGAGGAGTCAAAGATTCATAGGAATCATAAATTAACCAAGAAGGTAAAAAGTTGGAGAAATCGAAGACTTGAGAGCCACAGTGAAAATTTCGCTTAACATTTGTCACGTCTAACCGCTTCTGCTAATGATAAATCAAATGAAGATTCTTTGCAACTGTTGTTATCTAACAACAACGTATCAAAAGGCATTGATAGTGGAGGACAAAGAGGTGATACCTAATCTATATATATAAATCAATTGAGATAGCGTCTAAGGGTATGGTGTAGTGGTAAATACAAAAAGATATTTTAAGGAAAAACATAATTTGAGATGATTTTACGATGAATTTAAAAAAAATCCATAGAAATAGTCCTCTGTGTAGGAGTTTATCCAGCGGATAAAGTAAAACTTAGGTATTAGACAATCTTTTAGGGATAATACAACTACGGAGTCTAAACTGGACCGCTAAAGCTACGACCGCTAGAGATTTACTGGGGCTCCGACATCTTTTTGCTTAGCTGTTGAAGGGACGACCTAATAAAATTGTGGATTCAAACTAACGACCTCAGAGAATAATCGGACTAAGGACTTGAATACCACAGTGCTAATAAAAAAAAATGAGATAAAATTAACCCTCTTTCGAATATCACTCTTTCTACTGCATGCATTCGATTTTCACCCTTTTTCATCTTTTCACGTCTGATTTAAATATAGAAAGATCATATTTAGAGCACCGATGAATTTATCAGGATTACTATTACAATCAATGCAAACTCACTCTCGAAAAAAGAGAATTGATCGCATCACCTGTATTTTCTTTTTTCCTCGGGTGCAAGGTGGTAACAAAGTCTTCAGAAGACGTTAAACAGAGTATCCGAAGAGCACGCCAAAAGATACAACCATCTTATGTAAACTTTTCTTCAATGACCATGATGAACTTCTTCTTGTGATCGCGTATGGGTCTGTGTTTTTAAATATTTTCATAAAAATAGATGGCTCTGTGCTCAGGAACACTGTTTTTTTTTTTAAATCAATTTCTTTGAAAACAAATTTCTTGATTTTACCTGAGATCCTGGGAAGAATCACATCAAACATGCATGATAGCGTATCCAACTTGGACTATCTGGATGGCAGCAGCTGATTTTTTTTTTCCAACCAATTTTCCCTTTTATTGTTAAAATTGATTTTTTATTATACCTTCGTCCATAGTCCAATTGCTCAAGTCGGTATCATTTGTTTTCTGCCATTAATGAGTCCACGGACCTCTGCAAACTGGTCTGCGGACTCGTCGCTTAAATATCGTGAGAGAGATCTGATCTAGTACTAAAAGAACTGGACGATGTGCAGAGAGAATATCTTTGGAGAACCTCCGGCATTGAAAGACCATTCTTACTAATCAATATGATTTTGTGATTCTTGCTAATCAATATGCAGTGGCTTAATCAGGTTGTTTACTTTGCAGGCACAGGATTGTATACAGAAAATAGCAGGAGTTCCAAATGATGATACAGAGAGGCTTGAGAAAGAGTTAACAAAACACAAGTTCTATTAATGCATCACTGGAAATGGCAAAAGTAGAAGTAATCCACCAGTAGATTTTTAAGTTCATGTTCTTTCATGCTTGCTATCACACTGATGCATCGTTGGGTTCTGTCTCTAGCATGGAAGGCAATCTTTTTCATCGATATCCTGCTTGAAAATTGAAATGGCCTGATGCCTGATGGAACGAGTTGCATGATAAACCTTACCTTGTAAAAGAAATTTAGAAATACACCAATTGGATATCATATCTGAATTTGACACTTGTTATCGTTGCACAATTGGTGATTGTTTTACAATGTCTTCAAATTCTACTAACATTATTTATATTTTTATTGATTTAGTTAGTGTAGATGGAAATGGAATCCTATGGAAAGCCTCTTCACAGCTGTTCGATTTGTTGAATCAAATCTAGATTCAACTGAAGGTAGTGAGTCGCAAAGCCTCAAGTCATGATTCAACTGGCTGCTTCCAACTTAAAGCAGGTTAATCTCTCGTAGGCCAAGTTAACTGATTAAACTTGGCATTTCAATTTGGAGTTCAAAAACAAGGATTTTCTGATAGTCATTTCAGCCTATTCCATTCTCCTAAGATGAGAACTAGAGAGCTGACTTTTATGAGGAAGTCCAATTACTGCACCATGGCACACCACTTAGCCTCTCACATGAAGCATCAGTTGCAGATATCTGGCAGTGAGCACTGAGAAAAGCAGAGAGCTTGAGAAAGGGCATCAGGCAGAGAGATTGACATCCAAATGAACATGACACACCACTTGGCCTCTCATGGAAGCATCAGATATCGAACAGCAAGCAACAGACACTACGACCAGCAGACATGGAACTTCAAGATGAAGTCCAGCTGCTGCACCATGGCACACTACTTGGCCTCCCATACGAACAACATAAGCATTGACTTCAAGGTGAAGTCCAACTGCACACCACTCGGCATCAGTCTCAGTTGACGACGCTGCTGGGAAGCTTCCCCAAGGCTGCTGTGGTCACGAGCCTAATCCCTCTCACCCATAGCTCTGCTCCCTCTTCCCCTTCCTCGCAGACGAAGTGCACCTCCCTCTTCTTCCCTGTCGCCGTCACCACCCTGAATAGCCCTGGCTCGTCGACAGCGACTCCCTTCGCCTTCCGGTTCCTTCGGAAGACTGCGCTTCCGCCCACCGCCGCCTCCCCGCACATGACATTCCTCCGTCTCCCGCTGCCCCATCGGAGCACCCCTGCCGCCGCCACCATCCTCAGTTCCTTCCCATGCGGCGCCCCCTTCCCGCCCTTGGTGTGCTTCTTCACGCGGCCGCCGCCCGTCACCGTCGCCCGCGCCAACTCGTCCAATATCACCTCCTCCGCTTCCTTCCCCAGCTTCGCATTCGCCCTCGCCAGCGACAGCGCCGTTTCGCCCCGCCGCGTCGCGAGGCGGCACTCGGCTCCGGCGAGGATCAGCGCCTCGCACGTCAACCCGTGGCCTTCCCTCGCGGCCAGCATCAGCGGCGTGTAGCCCTCTCCCTCGAGGGCGTTCACGTCGCACCCCCGCCGCTTGGTCAGGAGCCGCACCGCCAGCACGTCCCCCCGACGAGCGGCGAAGTGCAGGGCGTGGAGGTGTCCGTTGGTTTCGCCACGTTCCAGCGTGAACTCCAGCAACACCTGCTCGAATAGTTCACGATTCTCCTTCGAGTGTAGGAGGTCTATCGCGGTGTCACCGTCTTTATTCCGGAGGTTCATGTCGGCGCCAGCGAAGACCAAGCGGCGGAAAGCTTCGACATGGCCTTCTTTGACCGTTATCGTGACAGGGGAGTCGCCGATGCCGTCTTGTTCGTCAATGTCGATCTCCGGCCATCTCAATAGCATCTCCAAGGATGCGACGTCCCCGTGACGGGCGGCGAACGTGATCGACGAGAAGACGACAGGATTACTCGACCGAGGAACGGCGCCGGTCCGGATCGCACCGAGGACGGCGTCTCGGAAACCGATGCTCCAATTGCTTGAAGCAGCAGCGGAGACAGCAGAATGGTCGGAGAAGCTCTGCAATCCAAGATCGGCCCCGGCAGATACGAGGATCCGGAGGCAGTCGTCGCGGTTGTGGCGCGCGCAGAGTATCAGCGCAGTCTCCCCTGTTCCGGTTCTCGAGTTCAGATCGCATCCGGCCTTGTCGGCCAGAACACGCAGAACGGAGGCGACGCCGAACCGGGCAGCGAGGTGGATCGGCCGGAACTCGACGTCGCGGCCGGCCTTGACTGGAAGCTCGCAGTCGGCGCCGAGGGTCAAGAGGGCGTCGACGGCCCCGGGATTGGCACACAGGACGGCGTGGTGGAGGAGGCTGCGGCCGTGGTGGGGAACGTCGATGGGGAAGTGCTGCTGCAGGAGCATGCGGAGGATGGAGCCAGTGACCTCGAAATACTCAACGGCGCACCACGCGGCGTCGTAGGGCTCCGAGAGCCCGGCGCCGACGCGAACCTCTTCGCCGGTGGCGGCGTCCCAGGACCACCCGCCCAGCCTAACCTTTGCCTCCTTGCGTACTCCGGCCTGAAGCAGACGCCGGACAACGGCGACATGGCGGCTGACGACAGCGGCGAACAGCGCGGTGCAGTCGACATTGGTGTGCAGCGATGGCTTCAGCGAACGGAGGAGCACACGGGAGGTTGCGTTGACGTCTACTCCGCACTGCGCGTGCACATTAATTAAATTAGAATTCCAGCTTAAAAATCTCAATTCCGATGCCACAAAAATCAAATTTTTTCCATGGATTTGCAGACAAATATCCGAAGATACTGAAACCCTAAAACACCTTAAGGAGGCTGTCGACGACGTCGACGTATCCCCGGGAGGCTGCGGAGACGAGCGCGTGGATGGCGACCTGCGGACGCACGAGATCGGAGCACATAAGAAGCTCAACCAGGCGAGCCCTCCCATGGAGACTCGCCTCCACCACCGCCTCCTCGCATGCTGGCTGCGACGCCCCGGCTTTGAGCAGCACCTCCACCACTTCCGCTCGCCCCTCCCTCGTCGCCGCCGTAATTGCGTGTCCGCCGAACAACTTCTGGTTCACATCCGCGCCTCTCTCCTTCACCCAGCCATCAAAATCAGTAACTCAAATCAAGCAGCAAAGCACAAAGAAAATAGAAAGATTGACAAAAAGAAGCTTGTGAAATCCCGGACAGTATCAATGGGACTCGATCGATCCACATCCATTTGGACGGAAACAAGAAACCCTGACGCAGAACCAAGAAACGACAACCAACCATGAGCCACAACACTCCATTCCTCTCTCTCTCTCTCTCTCTCTCTCTCTACAAAGCACATATCCAAATCTTTTGGTGGTTACTCACTCGATCGGGAAAAAAAAAGTTGTGGGGACGATGCAGATCAAACACAAGGCCAATGTCTGCGCGCACCGACGCTCGGCGACAAGCACCGCTCTCTTCAGGTGTCTCCAGATCGAACAGCTGGCGTGCAGCGTGAAAGCAGAGTACCCCAGGCGTACGTGGCCGTACGGCACGCCGCAACTCCATTTCCTCCTCTCATCCCAAGCGCAATTTTGTGGATAAGACTAATCCAAATCAATGCCTCCTACTGTTAAAAGCTACAGGAGTGGAACTCTTTCCTAGTTCCTAGGGCGAAGTAAGTGACGGAAACCCTACTTAATTATGCTAATCTACTGTTCGCCATTAGAGAGCACAGGGATGCCAGCTATTCGGTATCACAGATCTCGCATCACGAGGCCGCAGAGGGAGGAAGACGAATGGATCGAGGAGTGGGATTTTGCCAGCGAAACGACTAGGGTTTACGGCATGGGCTTGGGACGGCATTAACGGCGTTAGTTGGGGAAACGGGTAAGGAGCGACGGGTTCGCCCGAAATGGAAACAATTACATGCGACTTTACTGTCCTCACTGAACGGGTGTGCAGAGAGACTTGAATCCGAACCCGATCGATGAAGAAAACGGAACGGCGTAGGGTTGAGGGGAGAGATCGAACCAGGAGACGGCGAACGAGGGGGAGATCGCCGGCGTGTGCGGCGACGAACAGGCCGGAGACGTCGGTGCGGAGCTCCTCGTACTCTACCTGGATCTCGTGTGCGGCCTCCTCCCGGAGCGCCACAGCGACGCGGCGCGTCCGCAGGCACACAGCGCCGGCGTGGTTCACGTCGACCGCGGGGTCCGACAGGCACTCCTCGGCAGACTGCGAGTCTCCGCGATGGACCGCCTCCACCAGCCTCTGCGACACCGCAGCACCGTAGTCCGGCTCCGGGATTTCCTGCTGTCGCGCCGCCGCGAATCTCTTCGCCGACGCCAGCGATCGCGATCCGCCGCCGGGAAGTGAGCGGGCGAGAGCTGTCATTCGGGGCGCCGATCGGTGTCTCCGATGGGTTGCGTGCTCGGCCGGTTTCACCAAGAGACGGCGGTTTCCGGCATCAATCTCCGCCCTTCCCCGCTGCTTCTTTTCGGTTCCGAGGAAACTTGAAAGCAGAGCGCGGCAGAGAAAGAGGGAGTTCATTTATAATTATAGTAGTGCGGAGGGCGAGCGAGGGCCAGTTAATTAAGACGTGGCGGTTAGTTAAATAAGGTAAAAAGATGAAAGCCAAATAAAAGCTACAGGTGTCTCCACTGGCCTGCTAAATTTTGAGTTGGTCCTTACAATTTTATTATTTTTAAAAAAACCTCCAAAATTTTCAAAATCACACACTCGAAAAAGATTCTTTTTTTAAACTATCGCCATTTTATTAATATAGTTATTTAACATTATTAGCTTTGGCCTTGTTTACTGCCATGGAGGATAATTAACTTTGGACTTTGTCTATTGTCACAGAGATGAGAGAAGAAGGATTAGGAGAATAAATAAATAAATTTATACCTCCTTTTACTATTCACATTTAGATTTTAAATAACTCCCACTTGATTTTGCAGTAACAAACAAAAACTGTATACTCATTGTAGAACATACTTCGCTGAGTTTCCATCAAAGTGAATAAAAAATATTTTTTTTTAAATTATAGATTTTCTCTGTTATTAATTACGTTCCGTTTAGGTAAAGAGCTACAATAGATACTTTACAAAGGGGATAAATTGATAATTTCAAAACTCTCAGAGGCATTTTTCAAAGAAAGAAAAAATTGGTCAGGGGGCCTTGTTCTCACGTATCGTGTCATTTTGCGAAGCCCGTGGCTGTAAATGCCAAATGTGCGCGCCGGAATTATTCACCATGTGCATAATGCTCTTGTTGACTTATTATTGTGCCATTCTTGGTGGCTATAGTTTTTTTTTTTTTAACAAAAGAAAAATCTTTTGGAATTTTTAATTTGGTAGCTATAATTTGGATACACAACTTGGAGAAAATCAGATGGTTACTTGAACTCGAAGCATTTGATCCCAATTGCTCCAAAAGCACTGACTTAGCCACTCTCCTTGCTTTGACTATACATATTCATGAGTATTAACTATAAATCATTAATTATCCTAAAGCCAAATGTCTCATCAATCATTGATTGGTTGGTAAAAACCAAACAGGACAGGTTCACTAATTCAATATATATATATGATATTGACCATTTACAACTATGATGTTCCTTTCGTTAATTATACATAAACACTAAGATCAAATTCTAATGTATAATAATTTGGAATTAGCTAAGCATGCATCTGTTAGTTGTTCTCTTATCCAAGTGGCTAATATCCAGATAATGAAACCAAATCTAGAGGCACACTGTCAACTAACTACTAGGTCAAAATATTTTAGGGTATTGGTTGGAGAAAGAAACTATAGTAGAATGGTCATATCAATGGTGCTCGCTACTAGTGCAGGACCTATTTGCAGAATAGATTAAAATCAGCTTGGGCTTGTAGCAGCACTGGCATTGCCAAAGTTCTTCCTGTTCTTCTGCATGCTTCTTTACGGTTCTCATGCCTGAACAGCCAAGCCCTAGCTAGGTCCTAGACCATGTGCATGAACAGTTGGGGGAGCTTACAACTTGCAAGATGATGATAAGGTGAAGACTTAGGAATAAAGATTGAATAAAACTCTGTCATTTTTGTTTGTCAGTTGCCGTCCTCCAAGAGCTTATGTGATGTTTTACCACATAAGCTAATTTATAAATCAGTTTGTGTTATTAAAAAAAAGGACACAGAGAATATGTTGCAATGTGATCCATAAATCAGCTTCAAAAATATTATCTTTGGCCACTAGAACACTTGAGATTCCAATTTGAAATGCCACAGTTGAACATGACAACTTATAATTTTCGCAACTATAACTACTGATTGCAAATTAACTTGAGGTGAAAAACATATTTCACACCCGATAGTATAAAATATTCAACTAGAGAGTCTCAAAAGTTAAATATGAGATAACTTTTACAGTGAAACCAATGAAAGTGTCTCTAAGTATATATATATATATAATAGCCGGTTATGATAAATACTAATAGGGAAGGTTTTTTCTTCTGCTCCTAAGTCATCTCTGTTTGCAGGTCTGAAGTAGCAAAAATAAGAATTTTCAAGCAGATTAGGAATCGACAATCTTCCGTGTTAATGGAGGTGTTGTATGGATCTATCCTCTTGGAATGTTTGAGGCTGTCGCCAGGTCCAGTAAGAACTGGGACAAGATCATGACAGACCTAAAGGTTCTTTTAATGTGGTCCACCTCATTTCATGGTTTTCATGCCCCATGTAATAGTAGAGGCTCACTAGGAATGTTGCAGTGAACAAATGCAGTTAAAAGATCTCCACTCATGTTTGCTTGTGTCGTAAAGCTCCGGAGACCAAGCAAGTATTGAGTGGCAACACCTCAGGTCACCATTCCAGATTATTCCTTCCGGTAATTTTTTCCGTTTACCTCTAAATGGTCCTGCTCTACCCTTTATTGCTTCCCTATGTATTTTCACCTAATGGGGTCCTCTTTTGTACTCCTCTCTAAGGCAGGAAACTTAGAGAGTGAAGGACAATAGCAATTAAGACATTCAGCAAGGAGAAAACATATCATTAGTGTTCCAGTCAATTTTCAGCTAAAATGGTACAAATCCAATATAGCCCTGTAGAAAGTCCCTCAATTGTAATATATATATAGATAGACTGATATAGGTGAGAGTATTACTTCTTACGTACTACCATTAATACTCGTCGAAAGTGACTTCTTTTTGTTATTATTGATATGGGTACATAAAATCAAAAAGATGAGACACATTGAAGGTATCATCCTAAGTGTATATTGTACCATCAAAATCGAATTGGCACAAGCAACAATAACATTTACTTGTCATAACATGGTATCAAAATTATTAAATGACCAGAATAATACATTTTGACCGTGCCAACTAATATCAATCGGAA
This sequence comes from Alpinia galanga, assembly GCA_037177395.1. Taxonomy (NCBI): domain Eukaryota; kingdom Viridiplantae; phylum Streptophyta; class Magnoliopsida; order Zingiberales; family Zingiberaceae; genus Alpinia; species Alpinia galanga. The sequence goes on along the minus strand of JBAMHZ010149675.1, from coordinate 5,575 downwards.
CATAGCAGTGGAAAGATAACATATTGAAGAGGGTAGAATAAGCAGTAGATATGTAACGGAGTAGAAATCATTTAATGCTAGACGCTGAGAAGGAAACAAAAGTTTTCATAGGCCATGATACGGTAGTGTAAAGTTTAAACTAATGCATTGATTTATACTTTCTAATTCAACCTCCACTCTGGCAAAACAGAAAAAAGTTACTACTTACTAAAGCTTCCTTAGGAAATAACCTAAGAGGAAGGTAATTATACCGGGCAGTCATGTCACTGTAAGCTTCCGATGCCTTGTTTCCACCAATCCTCCTTCAAGTCTTGAAACAGCATTAATGATTCTTGGCTACAAGAATAGGATTTCTCGATGCAGATATCAGTTTGGAAGGCACCAAAAGAATGAATATCATTTCCTATTTTTAATTTCATAGTCCAAACTCAAAAGCATGATGAAGAGATGAAACAGAATATATATATTTTTTGTGTATCTGAACAGTGTGAAGTCTGCCATAATATGTAACGTCAAGCCTCTTGCTTACTACCACAATTGAGATAAGAAACGACACGATCAGCTGCTTTGATCCCAGAAGTTATTGCTTTTCCAACAGACAGTCCATCTCTGTGGTTGCCTGAGAAACATATTGTTCACGTAAGTGCAATGCATAAGAAGCCATATAAAGTAAATTGTCAAAATACACTGTCAGTGTGCTTAATTTGATTCTAAAACCACTTGTATTGCCCAACAATGAATATTATTTCTTTAAGAATCCTTTGAGATTGCACCAATAATAGCATTTTAGTTTGAGGTGCAGCCTTCAGTATCCAGCAATAACTCAAGTGAAACAATCAATTTCACTCTCAGAGCTCAATGAAAAGCTAACTAGAGCAAGAAATATAAGGGGTTAAGTAGTATGAATATTCATACCCCTACATCAGTTTATTGCAAAGATCTAGAATGATATTAGAAGGTAAGAAGGATGCCTATGGAAATAAAACGTTAAGGTATGTCTAAGTAAAGGTGGTGACAAATGAAGGGAATGCAGAAAAGAACATGAAGCAAGATTAGTCGTATTTCCACCAAGTAGCAACTGTCTTCTAGTTTCATAGGGAGCAGAAGATATTAAGGGTGTGTCATCATTATAAAATAAGGAATTTTATAAATCAAACTTGAGTTATTTCATACTAATGAACAACTATGCAAAAGATTTCATCAATATAGGAATTTTAATTGATATCTGAAAACTGAACAATGATAACACATGGAGTTTCAAAATGAGAAATCTACTTAGGATAAGGGTATAAACAGAGTAGCATAGTAACCTGTTTTTTTAACACATTAATACCCTACAATCATAGACATGGACATCAACTTGCCTGCATAGAATAAACCAGGAAGATTAGCCTCCATCTTTTCTATAGCTTCAATGACCAAGTGATAGTCAAGGTCATATAATGGAAAAGCATTTCTCCAGTAGATATGCCTGCAATTTAGTGTACACGAAGATCCTCAAAGCATCAAATGTATGGTTGTCTTGAAAATTCAAATGACTAACATAAGAAATATTAAAGACAAGTGCACTTACTTCACAAAGGTTGGTTGCCCATCTGTACCCAACAACTTCCTCAGATCCGAGGTCACAATTTCTTTCAGCTCATCACTATACAAGTTTATAGGAAAAATGAAAGGTTTTCAGTTGAACTATGTAAATTTCACTAATTTTTCCAATTCAGAATGTAAATCCAAAATCAAAATAAAATAAAATAATACATACACTGATGCTCCTGCTAGATCTTTATTACGACTTCCCCCAACAAAAGTTGTATATAAATATTGATCAGAGGGAGCTCGATCAGGAAACATCATGGAAGAGAAGAGAGTACCTACATCTTAACTATTTATAAATAATAATAATAAATGGTTGCTCACTACAACCAGATTTTATGTTAAAATGCTAAAATACAAAAGTATGATAAAAACAAGAGGTCAGAATGAAAAGTCTTACAAAATCTTACCAAGAGTTTTCAAGCCATTTTTTTGTTCCTTAGAAGGGACAAGAACTCCAAAACCTTCCAACGGCTTTTTAACAGTGTCCTTTTTAAAAGCAGTAATCAGGACGGATAATGGCAAATAATTCATCTGCATAGAAAACCTTTGATTATTAGCTCTAAGAGACTATGCATAGAAAAACTTAGGATAAAGGATCATAGAAAAACCTCAATATGTAGTTTAAACATGCGGTGCTACATAAAATTTTGATTATTCACCAAAGCTAAAACACCACAATATTTTAGCCTAGCAAACAATTTTCATTTAACTGACGAGGTGCCAAAAATCATTTGAGAGCATAAAAAATCAAATTTCCTTGTGGAACATACAAAAAATGGCTCATGTAGAATATTACATGTTGGGACTAATATAGCTTTTCTTGTTCATGATGATGTTGGGAAAATAAAAAAGGTGTTTTTTTGTCAATAATTATTACTAAACTAGAAACTTGTCCACACTAGGCAAGTGCACAATAATCAACTATAATATGGTATACAAATCCAAAGGCATGGATAATGTACTAACAAATCCAATTGCAGAAAACAAACCTTAGGAAGAAAGTCCAGCATAAATTTGTTTTTTCCTTTCATGAATTTCATCTCCTGAACATTGCAAAGTGGAGCCTGAGAAAGAATAGGAATTCAATTAGATGCTCGAGCAATCTGCTAGTCAGAGAAGGGGTGATCAAGAAATTTAACAAATATTACCTAACCAGTTCCTGAAAACAATAAATTTTCCATTTATCTGGGAAGTTACTAATGTTGATGAATGTTTCAGAAAACTAATTACCGTCACTATGACTGCATCAAAAGGCTGATCCTTTTTTGCAGCCTTTTTTCCATCATTTGCACCATAAGAGATTGACCAACTAGTTAACGGAGAGCTACCACTGTAGCTACAACTTAATGACAAAACCTTTGAGTTCAGTTGCAGGTTATCAACACCAACCCCTTCACAAAGCTTGTCAGTCAGAGTCTGCAAAGAAGTAATATGATAAGTAAGAAATATCCGTTAACAATAATAGTTACATTAAAAAAAAACATTGGAGAAAAACGTCTGGGGGTGGTGAAGGGTTTCATCACACTTTGTCATTGATGATGTACTGATATTTCTCGTACAATAAAAAAATACAAAAACCACCATTACTATTCTTAGAAAAATAGCGATACATTCTAATGATAATACAAATCAGATCCAAAAAACTAACTGCAATATCTTTGAAGAACTGTTATTGGTGATTGCTCTTCAAATTAATGACTCCAGCCAAATTGCTAGATCTTAAACAAGATGGAGCCAAGGAAGATACATAAAGTAAAAATCATAGACAAAAATCTTACAAATTATGAAAATATATCTTGCAAAATCACGTCAATGGAGGATGTAACCATCACAATTAATTATTTTACCAAGAAAAGAAAAGGATTAGGCAGTTACCTTGACCATATTTAAAAAATAACACTTGCTAGGTCAGAAAACACCATCATGGGGTATTTGAATATGTTATTTGCTTATAAATGAAGACAGATGTGTGAAACAAGCAACAAAATGGTTTTATGAAATCTGCAAATTTACCTGCATTCCACCATAAAATGAAAATGAACCGCGTTGCTTTTTCTTTCCATGTTTTGCCTCACTATCTTTGGGTTTGCTGCTTTTCTTGGATCGGATGGCTCCAATTAAGAGTGAACCAAACCTGATAGAACCAAATAACAAAGGTAAGGAAGCGGAAATTTCTCCCACAAGCAGCAACAGAAGTATAAAAAAAATCGTGTCATGATGTTATCTGACATGCCTATCACTAACTAGTATAACTGTGGAAAATAAGTGGAAACTTGAGACAAGAATAGCGGATAGGCACCCAAGGGCGAACAGACAGATCAAAAAGTGAATTGAAGTAAAAGACAAAAAACAGATAAAAGAAACACATAGAAAGACAGACCAGCAATAAATTATATTTGTCATTTACCGACATGTAATTATATGGAAGAAGTGAGGATTACAAGAACCACATATGTATATCACTGCCTTTTTTTCTTTTATTCTCTTTTTCACCTTTTTAATGGATAAAAGAAAGGTAAACTGCCTATTGAGCAGGTCATGATTATCAATGATCATGGAAGCAAATTCTCAAATGCCAAAATATACAAGTTGAGTAGAATATGAAATTTGCTTAAGGAAATCAATTACTTCAAATAGATTGTCAAGATAACAAATTGGAAAAGCACATTGGTACCATCTACATACATTCCAACATCAGCTAAAAAATGTGAACTATTGATAGTTAACTTACTTCTTTTCAATATTCCATAATTCGGGAAATGCATGATGTACCTGTATGGAACATGAATGCATCGAATAACTAACTATAAAAAGAGAAAAATACAAATCAAATTTAACATGAGAAATTATATGAGATTTATCAGTGATAATATCCATGTCATGGTGTCATATTACTGCAATAATATTGAATACTGACAGACAGTGTCTCTGGATCTCCAGCACTAGTGCCAGCCACAAAAGGATCAATTAAGTAATCAACAACCTACAAAGTATATAGTCATTGTTAAAGCTTCTGAAAGTACATCCAGAAAAAATGTAGTTTTGATTCTGTGGATAGATTAGTTTTTTATACAGCACAAGTGAAAAAACAATAAATGAAATGTCAAATCTCAAAGCATAAAATAAATGAATTAAATAAATTCCACCTCTTCTCCAAAATGACGCTGAAAGAACTGCCCCACACTGCAGAAACCAAATTGTGATGCTTAAAATACTTGCTCTTTGAGCTATAGACACGTATTTTTAATAAAAAAAAACTAGAGAAAATCAATTAGATTCAAGTTTAGGCGTATATAAAAATAAATGAATAAATAAACAAAGATCTTTAGCAATCAGTTTGGTATTACCAATTAATATCTGTATGAATATATGCAGGGAGGTGAATCTGAGTAAAGGGACATTTAAGACAAGAGAACTATTTTGTTGCAATAAGTTTCAAGTCCTTAAAGTGAAATGAGTTAAATTGTCAATTTCAACAGCATTAGCTTGTCATAAAATGATGAGTTACCCAAAGCAGCATAGTGATGATATATCAGGCAACCTACAAATACTTCACACTGGCGAAAGTAGACGACTGTATGATTTAAGATCTAAAAGTAAAATATTTTCATTTAAGGTTGCTATAAGAAGAAAAGCTAAGATTAATTGCAAATTATAAATAAATAATCACCTTTCCTGCAAATATTCTGCAGTCGCTTGACTCACTTCTGATGGTTGCTTTCTGACAGAGTTCTTCCATAAGAATGGTTCTAGCAGTATTTTGACCTGCAAGTTAACAAAATATCTGCAAATTTACCAAGATAGTAAAGCTGAAATCCACCATGTAACATCTATTGATTACTTCCAAAGATTTCCTTAATTATAGGGATCATGATTGATTTAGATTAGCTTGATTTTAGTGATTAAGATTGATTGTAATTAATCGCATACCATAATTATAGGATCATTTTTCTCTCATTATGTATATAAATACCTACAT
>JBAMHZ010149459.1:0-15371 GCA_037177395.1 Alpinia galanga | reverse complement strand
CGAGCTGAGCTGCTGTCTACCGAGCTGGGTTGCCGACCTGAGCTGCTGTCTGCCGAGCTAGTTTGCTGACCCGAGCTGCTGTCTACCGAGCTGGTCTACCGAGCTGCTTTCTGCCAAGCTGTTTTCCCGAGCCGAGCTGTAGAGTGCCGAGCTGGCCAAAAACTGAAGAACCGAGGCTTGTGTTAAACGCAGATTCCTTAAAACAGGTTCGTCCCACCTTCTCGGTGCTTAGAGGCTATCATAGGACGTCCGTTTTCTAAGATACAACTGTGAGACCATGAGCTCTACCAAGCACAGGTAGTCGTGGCGAACTGAAATGCACCTGAGTGCTATCACGGGATTCTGCCGAGTGAAAGGAAAACTCGACTGACAAAGAGAAAGAACAGAAAGAACGAGGGGCATGCAGGTGGATGGATTTCTCAACTCTCTTTGCTCAAAACCAAGGCTCCCTTTTATAGGGTTCCTTCCTCAAACTATCGAATAAAAGCCATTTATTGACTTTTACTCACCATAGTGGTGAAACGCCAAATGTTTCGCACTTACTCGCCGCAATAAAATGCCAAGCGTTTTGAACGAGTAAAGGATTCTCATTAATCACCATTAATGCATCCATTACTATTGAGTAAAAATTCAGATGGCAAAATGTTGGTTCATCTTCTTGGACAAATTTTGTCCTGACCGGTCCGGCATTCGACGAGCGCAGGTCGCGCTCGTACACGAGTTTAGTGCAATCCGAGCCCTGGATCTGCACCTCCTCCGGCCTGTGGACGCGCGCGTAAGAGAGAGCATCTCCCCAAGCATTTATTCACAACATACATACTTGTGAAACAATATAAACCAAACATTAAGCCTAAAAACCTTCAACGTGGGACTAAAGTCTCATACACAATGAAGAGTCTCTTTCCTCCACTTTTTTTCCATTCATATTTTTCCAACAATTATTTCTGCTGCTAAGTAAAATGGGGTCAAGAATTTCGAAAAAACTTGAAAATTTTACTTGAATGAACACTTCAATAAAATCCATTTAAAGTTTATTAGGCATCCCAAAATTTTCCTTATCTCAAAAGGCAATATCTTTATGCGGATTTTCAATCAAAATAGAGCGACTCGTGGCTTGACAAGATTTGGATGTAGATGGATCACTCGTGAGATACTAGCAACTTAAATCTAGTGAGTCGATGGGGCTTGGACAAAATTTGTTTGAATCATGCAAGTGATCAAAAGGAACTCATGCAACATTTGATTTTCATAATCTATCATTGGACTTATTTGTAAGAATCAAGATTATTGCAAAGGAGAATTTTGATCATTCAATCATATCGACACCCATAGCTGTTGATATCATATCTAAAATGATAATTTGAGGTTTGTTTTGAAACATTACGAGCACACCAGAAGTGCTTTTCAATCATAAAAAGTAGTCAGAATAAGTTATGAAATTGTGTGACAGAAATTAAAACTTAACTGAGTCTAAGAACAACTCAATATGCTTGAAATCGAGGAGAAAATACAACTGTGACTAGCAATTCAATATCCATTTGGGAAAGGCTATCTGTTTAGTCTTAAGAAAACTATATAACACCTAAAAGACCTGTATGCTTATATATATAATATGATCACTAAGTAGAAGCAACAGCTAATAAATGGTCAGTTACTCCATATCAACTATTTTTCAGAATGAGCCTTACCTCCTCAGGTTTTCGACAATGTATGTTGCATAAAGGTCCCTGCAAGCACAGTGGACAAATTTAAAGGAGATCAATCGGTCTTACTCAGTTAGCAAACTACATCAAATCCCTTCGTGTTAATATCACTCGAAGAGAAGTCTACTATTCCAAAAATTGGAATTTGTTTCGAAAGTGTTATTTCACTTCCTTCTTTAGAAACAAAAGTTTCTTCTGCAGTCCAAGTGAATAGCGTGTCACTTGTCAGTGCCGTAATATTTTTTTTTGGAGGCATATTACAGTGATAAAGGTAGCGCTAATCCAGTTTATGTAAGTTGTCTTCTGGTGCATGTAGTTTCAACCTAAGAAACAAATCGTGTCTTCTCTAATTTTGAAATATAAATTTCATATTTTGGTTAAATGTATTTTCAGATAGCTCATGCAATTCAGCCTAGAAAGATAATTTTTAAGAATTATTTAAAAAAAATGTAAAAGGAATTACAAACTGGATAATACTACTTACATGGAACGTTGTATTGCATTGCTAGCTGAAGATGCATCCAGGAAGTCATCCACAGCTACTTCCTTGTTTTCATTTTTCTTGTCTGGTTTTCCTTTTGTTAAGAGCACCAATCTTATCAAAGCAAAACTTGAAAATCATGCAAATGGTAGGTATAGTTCTTGAACTATTATTGATTAGGCAAACATTGAGGATACAATCTTCGAAGAAACGCCTAATCTCAGCTAGACGATGAGGTGGAAGCTCTTTGATATCATCGAAATGTTTGTACTCAGGATCATCAGCACATACAGCAATAATCTTGTCATCTCTCTCTCCCTGTTCCAGATAACATAAACCGCAATCATCAATTGTCAAACAACCATTGCGCCTTTGAAACTCTGAAATTCTTAGAATGACAAATTATAAAATCAAAGAATCCAATTTATTTGGGCATAAATCAGACCTGATCAATCATAGGCATCAGACCTATCGCCTTAGCTCGAAGAAAACAACCTGGGAGTACTGGTTCCTGCTCAATCAGATCAGCAACTTTACATGATTTCACTAAAAAAATTAAAAAAATCCAGAAAATGAAATGCAAAGGAAAACAATTACACAAAAGCACTAGAATCTATATATATACACACACATACACACTCCATGACCAACTAGAAAACCCTAAGGTTTGGTGTAGGCTCTGCCTTTACCGCTAGAAAGGCTCTCTTCGTTTCCCTCAGTCCTTATCCAAGTACTCCAATGGAACGGTTACTGTTGAATGAATACGAACAAGATGAGGCCGATTATAAGGCCTGTGCAGGCTAATGAAGGAAAAAAGGAAGAGCGTAGGAAGAATCTTCCTGAGCCAGGGCACTAACACTTTGTTCTTAGTTCATTAACGGGCGAGGTTCACTGGGATGAAGAGAGATTATGGAAAAAAGGCTACTAGCATCCAACCCTAAACCCTAGTTAGACCTTGAAAAAAAAAGAACTCACCAAAACTTAGTATCACAAGAACTTAGTATCAGAGTCTTAAGACTCAGGACCGATATGCATGACTTCACTGTCAAAAGTAGATTATTTAGATCTAGCCGATCAGAATCCTGCTAGAAAAATAATAATGACAAAAATAACCATAGTTGCTACTCAAGAACTAAACATCGTAAACACCATCTTCACTCTGAGACCCCTCATTTGAATACAATCATAGACCTACTCATAAGTCTAGAGACATCATTAGAATCACAACAAAAACACTTAGCCAGAACCTTAGAACATCTACATTTGACCTTTACAAAACAATAAGAGAAAATAGAAGACTTAAGACAACTTAGATTATCTGAAAAACTCACCAGAAAACTTAAATCTAAGATTTAGCCAACTAAACTTCCTCAATTTACCCACACGAAGAGACATTCTAAGCCTTTCAAATGTAATCAAAGAAAATAAACCCAAAGATTTTGAAATACAAATTAAGCATATTTTAATCCAGATAAAAGAACTACTTGAAACCATTAATACTCAACTAAAGGAAGAAAAAACCATACTTAATGATCTCAAATATAAATGAACAACTTAAAATACAAGAATACTCATTATGAAGAAGCAGTAGATTACGTTCAGAAGTGCTCAAAAACTAAGGAAGGCGACTATTATAAAGTCGATCTAACAGGAAAAAGTGACCAAATCCAAATCCAACAAAATAATACTATAATAGCCTTGTTAACCTCTTTGCATTACAGGTTGACAGTAATAGAGAACAAGCTTTTAACTTTAGAACAACAAATCACAGGAACCAACATGTCACAAGGTTGGAAAGAGGCCTTAGAAAACCTAAATAAGGACCTCAATAAACTTTCCACAGGTAATTTAGTTTCTCAAAGAAGACCAAGTACTTATTCCTTCCTAACTTATTCTCAACATAACTCAAAATGAATCCCATTCGAAGTCAGACAGAAATTTTCTCGGGACCCTCCAGAACACTAGAAGGAAGAAGATTGGATGTAGGTTCTTCTTGACTAGACAGTATGCTAACAAGAAGAAAGCTCTCTCTCATCTTTGGGTATGTCCATTGAACCATTCCCATATACACTTCATTTTAGGCCTTAACTTCTTAGTTCTCCCAGATAGGACAGTTCTTCTTACTAAAGACTATGCAATCTTTCTCTCTACTCCTATTATTGCTCCTATCCTTTTTGAACATCCTTTTGATTTCTGCGCCCCGAAGCGTAGTGATACCCCCACCAAAATACCAATTGTGTGTTTTGGCTCTAAGCCAGGAGACTGTAAATGTAAAGGAAAATGTCAGGAAAACTAGCCATACTTGGCTGTTCTAGCCCTTTAAATAACCCGAACTTAGAACTAGAAGAAGAAAAGATTCAACATATAAATACTTCTGACATAGAAATTCCTACAGATTGTTTGTCTCCTACTTATCTACTTAATTAAGACTCAGGAAAACATTTCATTAGTATCAAGATTAGAAAAATTAGAAATACTTAGAGACAAGCCCACTAAATACTGGAAAAGATATCAAGTCTACTATAAACTGGACACTAGTAATCCAGAGACCACTATCAAAACTCAAGACTTGAAATATATAAACTGAGAAATGGAAGAATGTGCTATGCACATTAGGCAACTTCTTAGTTTAGGAGTTATCAGAAGGTCAATCTCTAGATACCGGATTCCCGCCTTCATAGTTTAATAAAAGATCAGAACTTAAACGTGGACAGGCTAGAATGGTTTTCAATTAAAGACTTAATAATAATTGTCACAAAGACGATTATAGGATTTCAAATAAGGACCAATTGATAAACAAAATGCAGACCTCCCATTGGTACTCAGAGTTTGATATGAAGTCAAGCTTTTGGCAAGTAAAAATACATCCGAATTCTATAGAATGGACAACTTTTTCTTACCTAGAAGGATACTTTGAATGACCAATAATGTCATTCGGACTTAAAATAGCACCATAAGTCTTTCAAAGGGGAATAGATAACATTTTCAGATCAGTCACAAAGTTTACTTGTGTGAATATAAATGACATTTTAGTATTCTCCAAAATAAAAACTGAACACTATGCATATTTACATATGATATTCACTTTATTCGAAAAGCATGGACTCATTGTCTCAAGAAAGAAAATTAAACTTGCCACACAACACATAGAATTCCTAGGTGCAGAAATAGAACAAGAAAAAATAACTTTACAGCCATATATACCAATTAAAATACTTGAATTTCCAGATAAGCTAAAAGAAACCAAACTACTTAGATCTTTTCTAGGACTTCTCAACTATGTCAGACCCTACTTGAAAAATATGGAAAAAGTTAGCAGACCATTATACAACAAAACATCAATCACAGGGCAAAAACATTTCAACCAACAAGATACAGAATTAGTAAGGAAAATAAAGGACATGGTTAAAAACCTTCCTATTTTAACATTGCCTTTAGACTCTAATTACCTAGTCGTTGAATCAGATAGCTGTAAAATAGGATAGGGAGGAGCATTATTCAAGAAACATCAAAATATGATCCAAAATCATCAAAGTCATTATGTCGTCATGCATCTGGTAAATATAAGGAAAAAACACTTAACTTCATTAGACTATGAAATACTTGTAGTAATTTACTGCTTAGACGCATTTATGTTCTTTATCTGTAATAAAAAGGAAATTACAATAAGGACAGATTGTGAAGCGATCGTTAAATATGGACAACAGACCAAGGGGCTTAGGAAAAGTTAGAAGATGGATTAAATTCATAGACACAATTATAAATAAAGAACTTATAATACACTGGATGTGCATTAAGGGAATTAACAAGTCATTAGCAGATACACTTTCCAAATTACTTGTTTAATGAAGTCTACTTGCAGGGAAACCTTGACAAACATACTTATGGACAGACAAAGAAAAGTCAGAAACTATATTTATGGCCAAAAAACTATGAAGTTTGGAAGCCAGGAACTTCAGTTGTACTTACAAAAAGAAGAGCAATTTCATTTTGACTCCAGAACTAGACTTGATGACATACAACTTTGTCTGACAGATAACATATGGAATATCCCTACGGTTCTAAGGATAACCAACTATAAAATTGTTGTTATAAATGCACTTTCAAATTATTTCTTGACAATAGTACAAAAGCCAAAAGGTAAAAAATACTCCTGCTACACAGTATTTTCCAGATCACAAGCCGAAGTCTATTATACTTGGGAAGAAGCGAAAACGACCATAATAGGCTGTGTAAACCTCTCCTATAAAGGCTTTTATTCATTAGAAAAAGCCTTTGAAGCTGCACGGGCCAGAATTGGGCCCAACTTCTTCATAAGTACTTTGTTAAAGACAAAAGACAAACGTTCAAAAACAATAACTTATTGTCAAGAAGAAGAGGCAACTTCTAGTAGACTTCATAAGTACTTTGTTAAAGACCTCAAAAAAAGAACAAGAAGAAGAGGCAACTTCTAGTAGACTTAATGCCGAACAAATACTTAGCAACAGAATGAATAATATACCAGAATGCTTGTCAGTTTATATTAAGACAATAGCGGAAAAGGCTATTTGTCAGAACTTCTATATGCTTGGTGAAGCACTTGGATAGTTACATGAAAATCCTCAACAGGGATTAACCATCTGCTATGAAGCATAATTCAATTATAAATTAAGATTTCAAGAAAAGTTTTCTATTTTCTCTACATCGACAAATTTTGGATGTAGATGCAGCTACTTTATTCATTCCGAAAAGCATACATTGACTTAGACAAATACGTCCCTCACAAATTCAGGGAAAAATTTATTACTCCATTTGTGCTGATGGATTATCGATTGCTACACAAACTATGGATCAAGGATCCGGACCCAACCTAGGACTTCTCTTATAAGCTTGGCACAATTATCAGATATGCATTACAAGCCGAGACTTTTGAAAGCTTCGTCTTATAGCTTCAACAACTCTCCTCCTGAGTGGATAAACTTAAGAATAGAGCCAGCTTGACACTTGATTAAGCTGGACATCTAGGAGATTATAAAAACTCCATATAACATTGAAGATTATTATCTCTCAGACCCTGATATAGAATAGGCAGTTTTACCTAGCCCATTGGAACAATTAAAGCATTGGAGGGTTTCCATTCAAGGGTCCCATTAGTTATGAGACTTATATCATAATCTAGAATACACTTTAGCTGGAGAAACTTACATTGAGAAAATCTATTGACCAGCTTCTATTGGAACAGTGTTTTTTCCGTTCAAATACACCACCCAACATGAGGTCGTATGTCAGCCCTACCAAAAGAAGAATGTTGAATGGGTCAACAAGAAGGTCACCAGCTCGCTTCGATCAACAAGGGCTCATAGGGCAAGCATGTCTCAAGCCAGTACTTCTAGAGCCGTCTCAATAACATCTATAGAGGATAAGAATTTAAATAATATTATAGAAATGTAAGCAGTGACGCTTACTCATACGCCAGCCATAACATCAGCATCCACTATTGGGCATTTTACTTTATTCTTCACTTCAAGAATCTCCGTCTGAAGCACTCCATCCTATCTCTACCCTGTCTATCATCCAACGCGTCCTTATTTAAGCTAAACAATAGTATTAATTATTGTTGGAAAGAAGCCTTAGAAAACCTAAATCAGGACCTCAATAAACTTTCCACATGTAACTTAGTTTCTCAAAGAAGACCAAGTACTTATTCCTTCCTAACTTATTCTCAAGATAACTCAAACTAAATCTCATTCGAACTCAGACAAATTTTCTCAGGACCCTCCAGAACACTAGAAGGAAGAAGTTTGGATGTAGGTTCTTCTTGGCTAAACAATATTCTAACAAGAAGAAATAACTTAACAAACTACAGGTTAGAAGAATTAATATACATTGACAGAAACCTGACCGTGTTCTCTAATGAACAGTTACATTCACTTAACAAACGGCTATATGGCCAAGGGTTGTTATCATTCTCTACTTCTATTTTTAGGCACCATAGGATTGAGCCACTTCATCTTCTAGACGAAAGAGAAGAAAGACTTAATTTGATAACATAAGAATCTGGCAGACAATTGCTAGTTAGAAAACATAATTACATTCACTTAGGATTAATTGTGTTGGGTTTAAGAGGACTAACACAAAAACAACTAGGGGGAAAAGTCCTTATTGTTCTCTATGACTCTCGCTTTCCTGATAAGGAAAAGACAATCATAGGATTAGTCGAAATGGATATGAACAACAATGTATGAGTTACTTGTGTCCTTAATATGACTGTCAAAGATTTTGTAAAGCATATAAAATTGGTAGTCCAGGCAAAAGGATATGGACAATTTCAGAATAGTAACATACGACTAGATGCCATTTTTTTAGAAAAGATAATGAATCATATCAATAATAATTTTAAAATCCAAATAGACGGTATCATAGAAGCACTAAGTTCTAGGGGAATAAAATTCTTAAAACCTAGAGACTTTAGCTGGTCTAGAATGGACTTTAACCTTGGATGAACCAAATCCTATACTACAACATGGATAGTCTATCATGTATAAAGATAGATAGGAAAACTTAAACGTAAGATTCACAGATATAATCATGCTACCACAAGTGGAGCCGAGGAGGAAGAAGAAAACTTGGATTTAATGAATCAAGAAATCCAAAATCCACTACAAGTACTTAAAGAACTTGCTAATAAGCATTTGCACTTAGTTAGGTAAAATAAAATTCTGCAAGCCGATAACACTGCCTACAATTTAATGAATAGGACTGAAGATGTCTGAGTGTTTGACAACTTAGATGAATATGTTTATTTATGTGTAGAATTAGCCACATATTTAGATACTAAAGATCTACAAGAATTAGAAACGTTTGATAAAAACATGAAAAAATAGACAAAAAATGGAACTTATATTTTGATGATGAACATAATGTAATCACCAAAAAGGCTGATAATGATAACTTAAGTATTAACTCTAAGAAAAACTTAATGAATGTTGAATCAATAGCAACGTCCAAACCTCACTTTGAAGTACAATATCCATAAAGTTCAATGCGAACAATCGATTACGGACACAGTCACCCTCCAAGAAGGAAAGTAGCCCCTTACACTAATAACAATTCGTTACTTAGGACTAGAGGGAAGCGGAGACCCCCATAAATGACTTTTTTTTGGAAGACTCTGTGTTACTCAATATTATTGAATGCAACCCTTAGTTATACGATACCTATTTAGAACAATGGATAGTATCGATCAAACGAGACTATCAAGAAAAACATAAGATGGACATTGAAACGAGTGAATCCATGATTTGTGTAGGAGAAAACTACTTAGGGGATGTGGCAAGAGTCACATGGGAAGCTTTTAAGCTTAAGTTTCCAGACGAAATAACTAGGATAGCTGCACAAGGAAATAATATCCTTAACTTTTGCTATGCTATTCATAGACTATTAATAGCTATAGATGCAACACTGGATTGGACCCAAGGCAAAAAGAAGCAATGAAAGACTTAGAACAACTCCAATTACTTAGTTAGAATTGGATTAAGCTCTTCTGCAATGACTTCTTAGCTCTAATGATAATATCAGGAAACTACTATAACTCTACTTTAGGAGAAAAGTTGTTTAGTAAACTTTCTTAGATCTTAGAAAAGAAATCCATAAATCTTAGACGGACATGAATGTACCACCTCTCTATGACAACATACGAGTGAGAATACAACATATTATTTCTAAACTAAAAGAGAAATGTACTTATATTCAAATTTAAAAACAACTTAAAAACTAATCGTATGGATTTTGCAGTTAGATATATACACCCCCAACAATACTGACTCGAAGAAAATATAAAAAATAGAACTTTATACTAAAACCCAAAAGGAGACCCAAAACCACTTATTACTTAAGAAAAAGAAAAGCTAAGAAACATATCTAAATAAAGAAAAGCACGTTAGAAAATTTAAACCTAGGAAAACTTATGCAAACACAATTACGTGTTTTGCTTGCAATGAACTAGGTCACTTATCCTCTGCCTACCCAAATAAAAAAAAAAACTTGTACACTAGAAAAGCTACTTTGGTAGGATGCACAAACTTAGATTTAATCGAAATATAATTAGATGTTTCTGATGCATCCTCAATTTACTCAATTATATCAATAGAAGACATGAAAGAAATTTCATCCTCTTCTGATTACTCTCTCATAAATTCTTTTATAACAAACCCATGTAACATGGCCGAAAAATATAGTCTCTCTCAAAATGAACCTTATGTTCAACCAACACTATTTTCTGCAAAATTTAACTGACTTCCAACTCTCACATTTGGATTGTCTGTATGAGTGGATACTAAAAGATCTGATAATGTCCCTTGCTTCTCTTGCGGATTTTATCCTACTTTATCCTACTATTACAAAACGTGACACTTGTAAAAATTGTAAAAGACAGATGTGTAATCTTTGTCTTAAATAAAACTTTCATATTACTATCCTAGAAACACATACTGTAAAAGAAAGTACATGAAACTTACTATTAGAAACGAGAGTATCTGTCCTAGAAACCTGACTGAATCTCTTGGAAGCAGAAATAACTAGTCTAAAACAAGTAGTGGATCAGGCTGATCTGAAGCAAAAAGCCCCTCTTCATATAAAAGAAGAAGATGTAAATCCGACAGATCTAGTCTTTATTAAAACTCCCAGCACTTGTAATTTGGACGATATGTAGATATTAGAATATAGTGTACTCTACACATACAAGGTCATGAATTATTATTACAAGCGTTCATTAATATTAGAGCAACTAACTCTACCATTGATGAGTACTTACTCCTCTCAATTCTCCCTCAACACTTAATCAAACAAACATATTAACCATTGATTAGTACTCGATTTAATGGACAAAAATTGTCCTGCAATAAATATATTAAGAATGCACACCTATGATTCTATACTAATTGTGGAGATCAAAGCTCACCTATTACTCTCTCTCATCTTTGGGTACGCCCATTGAATCATTCCCACATACACTTCATTTTAGGTCTTAACTTCTTAGTTCCCCTAGATATGGCAGTTCTTATTACTAAAGACTATGTGGTCTTTCTCTCTACTCCTATTATTACTCCTATCCTTTTCAAATATCCCTTTGATTTTCGCACACCGAAGCGTGGTGATACCCTCATCAAAATACCAATTGTGTGCTCTAGCTCTATGCTAGGAGAATGCAAATGTAAAGGAAAATATCATGAAAACTAGCCATACTTAGTTGTTCTATCCCTTTAAATAATCAGAACTTAGAACTAGAAGAAAAGACTCAAGATATAGATTCAAACTCTGGTTCTTTAATATTCGTTCCTACAACAAACCTGCATGATGACTAAGACATCCATAGGATCACTATCTTCACAAAGAGTGCGTGGGATAAATCCATAATTGTGAGGATATACCACCGATGAATAAAGCACGCGGTCCACCTTCATCAAAGAAACATCTATAAAATTAGGAAGACCAGGGTAATTAAATGAGAATATAGTGCCCACAGGTACCTTTATCAGCCCAGTTTTCTTGTCTAATTCGTATTTTACTTTGCTTCCCTTTCCTATTTCCACCACCTGCATTTTTTTATTTTTTATTTTTTTGCATTATGAAGCTTTTTATGGCTCTTATTAAATACAGATACAAGTATGCTTCTCCCCCAATCATCCACATGGTTAAGTTGTATTCACTTACACAATTGAAAACTGTAGGAGCACCTGGACCTGCATGAAAAATCAAACTCCAATAAACAAAGGAATTAACAAGAGACAAATGAAAGATGCTATTATATGAAACTATTACGATAGATGTAAAATACCAATTTCGAGATCATGCCAAGGATGTGCTGCAACAGATCTTCTAGTCATCGAAGAAAGTATTCTTTCATTTAGAGGCGGGTGAGAAAGTTTCAAGTCAGCAGGCTTAGTTGCAACTTCAGGAGTTACATCCATTGCGAGAAACTGAAAAACATACATTGGACTAGTATCAACAATGCTTCCTACTGGATATGATTGATTGTGAAATTTGTCCAACAAGCATAAAGGATTAAATATGTGAAGCAAATAAAATCAAGGAACACAATAATTGTCTGGTCGGAATTTTTGCAACTTGAACTTATCAGGCATCTATTAGAAAAGAGGAGGGGTAATTGCCTACATGCACATTGAAAATTTGATCTCATACTTGGCCTACAGTGTTCGTATGATAAGAAAATATATGAATTCCATTATTTACTTGCTTATTGTATTGTAATTTTGTGTAATATCAATGTGTATATCTTCAGAAGCATCTAATGCTGGTTGAGACCTACTTTAGTGGAGTTGTTCCATTGTATATCTTCATAGGCGTGATCATGGTATGAGCGATTTTACCTCATCAAGTGGTGAAAGAGGCTATCTTTGTAAGTAAAATTATTATTTTTATTTGTAAACTAGTTATTCAAAGGAAAAACTGGGGCAAATGTAATAAATAATCAGTTGATACTTAATTTTGCATCTTGTACCAAATCCATCGTAAACTATGCTTTCAAACATTCAGGTATAATATTAAGAATAACAACAAACAAGCCTTATCTCACTAGGTGAGATCGACTGTATGGATTATTCTACATCATTTTCTATTATATCATCATCTATGCATAAATAAAATTTATTTTGTTTTATTGTTGGTAACCAAGTCTTTTTTGGTCTTCCTTTTTCTCATTTGATATGCGTTTTGTCATAGTTTCATATCACCTAACTAAAGCATTTATTGGTAGTCTAAGTATATATCCGTACCATCTTAAACGTGTATGTTGGAGTTTTTCCTCAATATATATAACTTTAACTTTTTCTCTAATGCTCTCATTTCTTATTCTGTCTATTCTCCTATGTCTACACGTTCATTTTAACATCCTCATCTTTACAATTTTCATCTTCTGCTCATGTGCTCAAGTTATAGTCCAACATTCAACATCATGTAACATAGCAGATCTAATCGTCATTTTGTAAAAATTCCCTTTAAGTTTTAGAGCTACTTTACAATCACATAAAATATCCGACGATCTCCTTCATTTCAACCATCTTACTAGTATTTTATGTAAGACATCTCTTTTAATCTCTCCATCGTTTTACAAAAATGATCATAAATATTTAAAGCTCTCAGTTCCAGACAACTCATGATCTCCTATCTTAACACTTGTCTTATTATGTTTAATATTGCTAAACTTAAATTTCATATATTCCGCCTTTACTCTACTAAGTCAAACATTTCATTTCTAGTGTTTTCTGACTAGATTTTAATTTAACATTTACTTATTCATTCACGTGTCTCATCTACTAAAATAATATCATCTATAAACAACATGCACCACAATATTGTGTCTTGAATGTGTCCAGTGAGTTCGTCTATAGACTTAGAGTTGATCTTTGATATAACTTTATCTTTATTGAAAATTCTTCAGTTAATCCACCTAAATTAGTTTAATATATGCTATGCTAATATCTCTTTTTTAGAATTCTCTATATAATTTCTTTTAGGATTCTATCATAAGCTTTTTCTAAGTCAATGAATATGACATATAGATCTTGCTTTTGCTCCTGATACTTTTCAATTAGTTGTCTGAGAAGATATACAGCTTCTATTGTCGACCTTTTAGACATATATCCAAATTAATTTTCAGTAATCGTGTTCTTCTTCCTTAATTTTTTTGTTCTATTACTCTTTCTCAAAGTTTTATAGTATGACTCATTAATTTAATAATCTTATAGTTTGTACAATTTTATATGCCCCTCTTATTCTTATATAAAAGAATTAGAATACTTATCCTTTATTGATCAAACATTTTTTTTTTGTTTTCAATATCATATTAAATAATTTTGTAAGTTATTCAATACCTTGTTTCCCTAAACTTTCATACCTCTATCGGAATATCGTCTGATCCAATGACTTTTCCATTTTGCATTCCATTTAAAGTTTGTTCTACTTCTAAAATTTAAATTTTATGATAAAGAGTAGCCCGATGCATGAAGTTCCTGCTGTGCTAGGTCCTAGGGAAGGCTTTATTGTACATAGCATTACTCTGCTTTACAAAAGACTATTTCCTTCACTCGAATCCATGACCCTAGGTTACAAGACAACAACTTTACCATTGCGTTAATGCTCCCCTTCATTTGAATTCTAAGATAAAAAATTTTAATTTCTATACTCATTTGACCTACTTAAATTACCTAAATTAAGTTGATCGCCTAAACCTTCATTAAAAAGTTAATGAAAATATCTCCTCCATTGCTCTTTTATTTCTCTATCATTTACTAGTACCCTATTGCATTCATCTTATTTGGATAAAAATCTTTGATCTTCTTCTTTCTCACGTTAGTTATTTTATAAATGTGTCTTTCTCCTTCTTTTGTATATAATTTTCGATATAATCGTTCAAAAATTTCATTCTTAGCTTCATTCACTGCTTTCTTAGACTTTTTTTTAGCTATTGTATTTTTTTTCTCATTCTTACAAATATATAATTACTTATAAGTTGTTCGTTTTCCTTCACATTCTCCTATACCTTTTCATTCCACTATCAAGATTCTTTATTTGGTGATACATGCCCCTTTGACTTATCGAGTACACTCTTGGCTACTATTTTTAACTTTAATATCATCTTATCCCATATCCTATTAGGGTTATCGTATATTTCACCTAATACTTATACTCCTACCTTCTCCTTAAATATATTCTGTTTCTCATCCTTTAACTTCCACTACTTAATTCTAGGAATCATGTATATTTTTCTTCCATTGATATTATACCTGAGGCATATATCCAATACTACTAACCCATGTTGGGTAGTTAAGCTTTTTTTAAGGATGAGCTTGTAATCTTTACAAATCTTTTTATCCCTCTTCCTAACCATAAAAAAGTCAATTTGCAATTTATTATTCTCACTTTTGAACATGACCAAGTGTTCGTCTCTTTTCTTAAAAAATATATTAGCAAGTATAAGGTCATATGCTATCGTAAAATCTAATATAATTTTACCTCTTCATTTCTTGTTCCAAACTCATAACTCCGATGCAACCTCTTATATTCCTTATTTTTCAATCTGACATTGTCATTTAGATCGTTTCCTATTAAAATCATTTCATTTGGCGGAATATTTTATAATAATTCATCTAGTTCATATGAAAATCTTGATTTGGTATCTTTATCTATGC
>JBAMHZ010149244.1:0-15374 GCA_037177395.1 Alpinia galanga | reverse complement strand
TGTTGTGATACTCGACGCAAACGAAGTCTTGACCACGATCATTTCAGGTTGTGAAATAGGATCAATTTGGTGAGCCACAGGAGTGCATTTTGTGTTTGAATACCCCCAAAGTGTTTTGAGTTTCGTCCAACTATTTCTGGTGGAGGTAGATAGCTTCCCTTCTGATTAGTTTATTGCTAAATCAATCCCCTTTGTTGGAAAATATGAAATCTTTGTTGGGAGTTTCGAGGATACAATTAAAATCTCTCATATTGATAGGATGTGAAAAATATTACATGTTTATAGGATGAAAAGATATTTTTATTGGTATAAATTTTTTTAGGTAAAGTCCAAAACTAAAATAATGAAGGTTTAAACTTGAAGTGGATAATATTATATCATTGTAGAGGTATATGAATTTTATAGGTACTAACAATTAGTATCAAAGTCATGATCTATGCCAAATTATACACCTTGAATGAAGTGAAGTTTTTATATTCGGATCAAGAGAATTATATACTAGGCAGGAAGTCTACTTAGGTTAGGAGGACCAGACAATTGGTAGGAAGTTCAACTGGGTTAAAAGAATTAGACAACTGGGTTAGGAGGATCAGACAGTTGATAGGAAGACTTAATGAGTTGAGAATTGAACATCAAGCAAAAGAAATCATTCAAGGATGGATAAGCTTGAGAGGGGGGGACTCAATATGATTCTTCGTTTGAGAAAGAAATTGTTGAAAGTATTGAGAATATAATCAAAGTTTTACATTGATAAGACATGAAAAAGATTATATGCTTATAAGATGAAAAGATATCTCTATTGGTATAAGATATTTTGAGTAAAATTCAAAAATAAAATCATAAGAACTTAGGTCTAAAGTTGATAATATCATATCATTATGAAGATATATGAATCTTATAAACACTAACAACTGTCACATTAATGGCCCCTTTCAGCTATCCCTATCGAGGAGGGGAGTAAATCAGAAACTCAGGTGATAAGCGCAAAGGAAAGAGTCAATCGATAGCCTAGGGTTATGATCTTTCTGAAAATTAATCTCAGTCTACTACAAATCAATTTTTATGTGTTTGCTAACTGAACTAACCCTAAGGACTGAATTAATCCCCTTTGTGATAGTATTAACGTTGCTATTGATTTTATTTTCCATCCAAACTGAGAAAAATCAACCTTTCCCATGTGCGCAGTTGTTCTACATTGCTTAGGATTACATCTCTTGTGACATTTTTGATTATTATATTTCCCTTAACATCATTTATTTTCATAAAAATACTATAAAAAAAGTTAAATAATCATGCTATCACTTTAAGTATCATGATACAATTGTTCCATTATCACTTTGGTGCCAACTGTAACAAGGTAATTCTGCAAAAGCTATAAATGCACAATGTTTAATTGCTCTCAAAACAATAATAGGGTTTGTGCAATCAACAAAGTGTTACCAACCTTATTGTCTTATTGTAATAACAGAGTTTTCATCCTTTAGAAAACTGGTTTTATCAAGAAGACGGTTGATGCAACCAAATTGAGAAAAATCAAAATGCAAAAGTTAGGAACCAGGCTTGCCTTTTGGGAAGTACAGTGAACATTTTTATTTCCACATCTCCATTTTTCTTCATCAAGTTTTTCTTTAATATAGATAACATAATTCGTTGTTCGCCCACAAACATCGCAAAAGTTTGATATGCACGAAACCAAATAGGTTGGCTAAACAAGACTTAGCCGAAGCCGTAAACATTGTACGAACTTGAGATTTACTGGGCCAGGGAAATCCATTCCAGTTCCAGGTCAATCTCTCCACACTCAGCATTTTGCAACTTTAGTGACACTTCTTGTATGACCTTCCCATCAACTATATTGATGCTGCTGTCTTTTATGAGGGCATTATCAGTGGATTGCAGCCACTTCCCAATTGGCATATTGGCAAGCAAATTGGGATTGCCAAACGCCATGGCTGCTGTGATCATCGGTTGGAGGTCCACCTCGGCTTCACCCATCAGATCATCAGAGGAAATCAGGTCGTGATCAAATATTTGCTATTTGTGGAACAAAAATTGAACACGTCAAATTTTCAAAGATTATCTTAGATGAACATTTCTAGGAAGCATTCGTGGGTGCATTTTAGGATACAAAAGTTCATTGATCAAGTTTGAGGGGGATAAGCTTACAACTTTTAGTGCCCCGTAGTTTTTAGAAACTGATAGCTTAAGCTCCTGATTCCAAACAGGATTCAGATTGCTTTTAATGACAGATGTTTTAGCCTTCTGCAAAAAGATTAATCATCTAATTAACCGTTAGATAGATATTACTAAATCGCTTTGTGGAGAAACATATTATGTATTGACATAATTACTTGCTGGAAAAATATTCTCTGTTGATAATGACTTGACTTGCGAATGGATTAAAAAACTTACCTGCTGTCCAAGAGTTAAAACAACATATGGATCACTACTTCGCACATCTCTTACTGCTAAATTAGTGCCTTTAATTACTTTGACAATCAGTATGCCAATGAACTCTACCATCCCTACCTGAAACCAAACTGAGACCATGTTATTAAAGTAACATGTAGAGTATTCTAAGTAGGTAATAGAGTATATGCTACTTGTGCTATAACATTTCACAATTGCAGGATACTAGGTTTTACCGCATTAGATGAACTTTCCGAACAGACATTATCCGTTTCGGAATCACAGGATGTTTTTGAAGGAAGAATTCGCAGACCTGGTTTCAAAAATTCTTGCCTCTCATATTTTTCCCTGTTAATTCAAAAATTGAATTGTTTTTTTAGTACGAGGATTCACTCATCTTTTGAGAAACCTGAGAACTCTATGAATACCAAGTACCTTATGAATTTTGCTCTTTCTTCGTAACTGGAGTGTGCATTAGGCCTGGGATATCCTTTTGGAAGAAAAGCCTCATAAATGGTATTGGCATAAGAATTTCCACCGACTTCTATCATAGAGTCAATTTGCTCATCGGACCACTTATCTAGGGTTATTGACAGAACCTGAATCACAATAGAAGAAAACAAAGGAATGTAGACGAAATAAAATGAAAATAACACAGAGAATTTAATTCATAATATCATCAATTGATTTGAAGAAAATACTACTGAACCATATAACTGAAATTGGTTTAGTGTGTGTGCAGATTAGATGTATCAGATTCAAGTGAGAAATGCTAATATGCATAAGATTTAAATGCTGCAAAAAACAAGAATTGTCGTCATAAACAGTACCTTTGAGATATGTGTGCCGAGGTTTCTGTGCACACCACTGCAATTCAAACATATGAACACCCCTATGTTTGATGATCTGTAAACCAAAAAAAAAAATTTACAACAAGTTTACGGTTTTGAGATCTGTAATTACAACATAGGATAACTATATGTTAAAGGATAAGCAGTTTGAGTGGTAATTTAGATGGGTAAAGTAGCTATGTCCTCTGTGTGGAAACAATAGGGCACATTTTGGGGGAGAGACATCTTGATCTTGTGGGTATTTTGACTATTAATGTGAAGGTAATATACTGATGTCAGTTCCAAAATCGTTTTTTGTTATATTCTGTCCTTAAGCACATAAAGGTATTGGAACAAAATGGATTTGGACCTAATATGACATCTTGACATATCATGCTTTAGAAGATAGAGGAACTCACGCCCACTTTGGATCAGGGGCACCACAGTCTGCACATATGCGGTTGTCACTCTTAAGCATCAACTTCTTCAACTTCTGCATATTACCTGCTAGGAGAATAACCAAATGTGATTTGAACCCTTAGTATTCTATATATCCAGATGAAAACATTTTTAAAAGGGTCACAAGATAAAATTTATTTAAATATAGATGATGATATATTAAGAGATCGAACCTAATAGTTAGAAGGATTCATATAGCCAATCTCTACACTTAGAAAGATAAAGAATTTTTGTTATTGTTGTGTATCTGTTTTGAATATTTTAGTAAGGATGATAAACAAAGATGAAAACTGCAACGCTGTTAGCATTTTGAGATTGTGATATTTTGTAAATGCAAGGAGTATCTTTTTTGTTAAGTTTACAGACTAAAAGAGGCAAAAACGATTTTCTAATCAGAAGAAAGTCTGATAATTTGCCTCTTGGGTTTAAGGACATTTCAAATATCTGGAAAACATTGTATATGGGCATCTCAGCTGGTATCTGTTCATGGTAAACAATATGCTGTTCTAATTAAAAGACATAACTTTGAAATAACAATAATAAAATTATGTTACTTGTAGATCTCTCGTGATCGTCATGACTGCTCATCTTTGCTTCAACAGAACTTGATCACCAACGTTCTCTTACCCTGCATTAAAATCATTAGGATGTGTATATGAGCAAACAGAAGGTGTCATTTAGAAAACTAAGATAAAGGTTTCTCTACAAATTGCCTCATGAAGCTTATCTCTAGGAATGAATTCCTTTTTGTGAGAAAGGAGAGAAACTGAAATGAAGCTGTATCTTTTCATAAAACAGGTGCAAGTATAAACATTGGATCATTCGTTACTACTGCAAGAGTATTTTTCTTCCACAAAAGAACAGTATAATTAATAGGAGTTCTTCGGCTATACCAAATAATCTGGCAATACTTTCTCAGCCATTGGATAAATTTTCTACTTCATATTTAAAATGACCGAATAGAAAACCAAATCAAGTTTTATATATTACGAAGATAGGAAACACACTGCCACATTACGTGACAAGAGAATAAATCTAGATGAAACACAACGGAAGTAGGGCAAGAACAAAAAAGGGGGCAAATTTCACCAAAAACAGAAGTTAAAACGAGGGCAACGAAAATCGGAAAGTGTTGGAAATAACACAGACAGAGTCGATTCGGAACTGCAAGACTCAATCTTTAAGCAGATGCAACGATAACCCATCAATAAATAAAGCGATCGACAGCAAAGCATCGAGAGCATTCCGAAAGCAAGGGAGACCGATCTAAGCGCGAAGCGAGCACCTGGAGATTCCGATCTATGCCAGAGAGATCGACGAAAGGCGCGCGCAGGGATCCAACGCAATCCAATGAGGAAGCCGGTGAGATCTGGCGAAGCAAATCAAAATACGCGAGAAAAAGAAGCGAACGGAAGGCGTTCAAACGTTCTCCCGGTTGGCAGTGAAATGGGAAGCAATTGTGGGATCCATGCGGGTCCCACGAAACTGTCAAATAGAGTCCTGGCACGTGTCGTTTTAAAATTGTCTTGCCTACTGGAAAAAGGTTTAAAAATCTTAAAAATATTGGGAGCCAAGTGAAAACTTGGAAGGATGTGTTGTTTACTTGGGAGGATAAAATCTTTAGCAACCAAGAGGAAGAGGAGGGGGAGGGTTGTGTGGTTGCTCCTTTGGTTGTTACTTGCTCATAAAGCAACAAGAACGAAAAGTGTAAAGATATTATAGAATGCAAAAAAAAACAGATATAAAATATTATTATACACTCGAAGTCTCTCCTATTTAATTTATTTTTTCGGTTCATTTGTTTTATGGAAGTGGTTTTTTCTTTCTTGAGAGCCTCAACTCATTCTTCAATATTCTAGCATTCTATTGAGTAAATCCTTCTAATATGTAGGGAGGTTGAAGTTAAAATATTCTTTCAAATAAACATCGAAGAACAGTTCACTTTAATAGAGAGATTTGAGGCTCTAAAGAAAGAAAAGACCACTTTAGTAGAGTAAATGGACTGAGAAATAAATTATAAGATCTTGAGAAAATGTATTTTTTTAGATTTATTATGATAATTAATAGAATTTTTTTTATAAGATTAAATTGTCTGTCCCAATAAAAATTGATCAAATAGAAAATATATAGACAATTGGATCTTAAAAAAGTTAATCTTTCTTTAACAAAATATTTAAAAATTTGCCAAATTGATTCAAACTTATCCAGTGCAAGCTTTTATTATTTTGGGCAATGCACTCATTGCACATTTATTATTATTTTAAAGGGAAATTAAAATTGATTCAAACTTTTATCATACTAAATGGGAGTTAAGGGCCTTTCATATGTTATTCAACTAAACTATATTATATTCTTATTTATATTTAAATAAATTTTCTTTATTTTATCATTATCAATTTTTTTTAATTTTTCTCTTCCTCCAATAATACGTGTCTTTCAAAAAATTTTCTTAATAAATATAATTTATATTTTCTCTTTAATATTCTCATTGTTTTTATTATCTATTATTATACATTTGCAAGTCCATTTTAATATTTCCATCTCTATTATTCTTATTTTTTATTCATATATTTATTAAATAACTCAATATTTAATTTCATATAATAAAATAAATCTAACTGTTATTTTATAATACTTCCTTTTAAGTTATATATATTTTTTAAATAGTAAAAAAAAGTAATAAGAGTCAATAATACTCCTTTGAATGATTTTAAAAGAGGGAAAAAATCAATTATAGATAAAGATTAACCATAAGAATAAAAAAAAAAAAAGAAAGAGAAAAGAAAAAAAAATCACAATGCTCTTTCCGCGAGAGCCACATCTAATTTGAGGGCTACTGTACCGAAAGGAACATGGGAGTTTGTCAAATAGGATCGTTTAGCTCCTATAAAATCTATTACTAAAATACTCCTAAAAGGGGATAGGATTAAACGGAGCAAGAAAGGTTTTCCATGAGATGGAAAATGAAAATTATTAGTCCCACACGGGGTTTGTGAATAAGTGATTGTCTGATAATGAATAAGGAATATTCATCTTTTTGTTAAACAGGATCTATTGAACTCATAATTTATTAGATACCTTTTATGAATGTCAACTAAGTATCATACAGTGGAATCTCTTGTTGACTTTCTGTGAAATACTTATTTGGTCGAGGACTTCCAAATATATCATAAGCTAAATCCGTACTGACGAATAATTAACCCGTAATAAATAGGAAAGATATAGTAATGTTATGACTGATCCAGTATCAAATACTGATGATAATACCAACAAAAGAATATTCTCCCCAGACATTCATAACCTATATCTAATTTGAGGTTATAAATTTGAGCGTGAGTCTGTTGTTGCGACCTCGTTATTAGTTTACTGGATACTTTTATTTGTGAGAAATAAAAATTCATTTATTATTTCCTAACTTTACGTCAAATAGATAGAAAGTATTATTTGACTCTCTTACTAAACCATCTTTCGCATTGAAGTAAAGGATGAAGGTTAGGAATAGACTAGCTAGGTCAATCAAAGTAAACAGTGAAATAGGCAAACTCGATATATCTGTTACCCCCGTGTCCTCCTGTGCAACTGCTCGATCTATCGTCTGATTCGCTCACACTGTGCTTCTCACCGTGTGACATCCTGTTGAATCTGTGCTAAAGCTCAATTCTTAAATCTATCGGGTCGCTTGCGTTGTCCCTCTCATTACGATCGCGGCGGCGATCGATCGTGAATGTAGCCGTGATTGACCGTGAATGAGACCGCGATAGGACACACAGGCATGCACGCGGCCGATGCAAAGTGTTTCTCTCTCTCTTTACGGCGAGCAACTTATCCGTAAGCACTTCCATTATCCACTATTTAATCTTCTATGATTTAAGAATTAGGCTATAGTGTTCATCCGATTAGACGACATAACACAACGCATTCATGAGCACCTATGAGCATCTCACTTATTCATCATCCGATCGCTTATACACTATAGCATAATTTATAAATCCAAGGGGATTTGACGGTAGATAAGGAAGGTGCTTATGGATGTTCATGGGTGAGTTGTGTAGAGTATTATTCATCCGTAAGCACCTCCATTATCCATCGTCCGATTAGGTGAGCATTATAGCCCAATCCTTGAACCCTAGAGGATCGGACAGTGAATAATGGAGGTGCTCATGTGTGCTCACGGATGAATTGTATAGGATAATATTTATACACACACACATATATATATTGAAATGATAACTTCTCTATATTTTATCTTTTCAATATTTTTATTATTTAAAAATTTTGAAATAATGATAAATCGATAATTCTTTACTCTGCACCCTACCAAGAAATGATGGGGAAAAAGTTATATGTTTATTCCCCCTCAAAGAAACAACCTGAAGGAATCACTCTATCACTTCTCTTCTACCCTATTTCTGTCTTTTTCAATCTACCCTACTTTCTGGCATCCCTCTATAAGAAACACAGTCTTAATGATTGCGTGAGTACTAAATAGAACTATCCAACAGAAGATGATAACGTACAGATCTCCTATATCATTCAATTAAACAAACTGAAATCCATGTCGTCATCACTCCTTTCATTGATGGGTTTTTTCCTAAGGCTGCAGAAGCTATCGAATAGAAGAAACTTAAGTGGACAAAAAAGTTAATCTTTTGTATGCTGCGTTTCAAAGTGCATGAATTATTTCTAATACACCTTACATTTATGTTGGAGTGCCAAACTTATCTTGATTTGGCAATATTATATGCAAGGAAGGATGCAACAATCTGGAACAATTAATGAAAATCCATTCCATCCTAAACATAAATCTACCTGATCGCACAAATTTGATAAGGTTCTGTAGTGGAAATCTGTGTTATTATATTTCATCTCTAAGTTGCTGCAACGTGGACATGATCTAAGATAACTTGCAAACATGTATTTAATGTAATATTTAGGATGAGAAGAAACAAGAACTCAGTGCATGCCACCTGAGGTATTTGATACTGACCAGAATCTCTTAGCTTCAATGTAAAGTTGTTTTCCATTTTTAATTAACCATTCAGGCACAAGAAAAGTTTGGACTTTTGAGCATGAATAAATATTTCATGATGGAACGTTTATATTTATCAAACCAGCCTGGTCTGATCTACTTCAATCTCATCATCAAGCTGTAGTAGTTTATTTGAGATCAGTTAAATTGATCTTTTATTCCTCCATTGAACTTTTGAAGGGATAAATTGACAGTAACATTCAGATCTTTTCAATCATTTTTAATTACTTTAACTAATATTTTTTATATCACTCTACTTTTTATGCCTTCAACTTAGTCGTTCAACATGTCTAGTTACGAAATTTATTCCCCACATCTGTATACCTATTTTATTTCTTAATATATTGGCGCTACACATATTAGCCATATAGTGGTGCTAATTTTTTTATATTATTTTTCTAGTAGCCCCACAATCCATCTTAGCATTCTTGTCCATGTATTAGCCTACTACAATTTGAAGAGCCATATTCTTATTAGAAATATTAGTTCCCTCTTAGTGTAAACCAAGCTTTTTCTCAGCTTCAATAGTTACAGCAGTTGGCTAATCTTTTCCTCATTTTTCAGAACCCAACTTCTAACAAACTTGCTGTGGCATTTTAGCATTCAATATAGTGCAAAATTATTGTTCCAGAAGTAAGTCTCACACATGAATTGGCACTCCTGCTGCTCAGCTCAACAAAAGCATTCAAAGTTGAAGAATATTCGCAAAGACAATGGGCCTTTAAACATGGACATTTAAAATGACAAGAAAAAAAAGATACCATTTAGTCAATAAACGTTTGGATCAATATATTTATTAAAGCTTAATAGAAAAGTAAATTAGTTCTAGCATCAAGAATAGCAGGAACTGAGCAAACGAATTTACCAATTAACAGTATATACCTTGGAGCCAATGAAGGTTTCATGAAATAGTAGTATGTGGATAAAGTTTGATGCATAACATAATTTCCAGTATATTTTGACGACCTTGAGAGATATATAACTGCTATCAATAAAGGCAACAATATACAAACTCCAACAATGCTAAGCAATAGTACACCACCAGATGCCCCATCAAAATTGAGTAAGAACTGAGGTAGAGCAATCCCCATTTGAAGCCCCTGTAATTAGTAATGCAGTTTTTGAGATTGTTCACAAATGAACCAGAACCTAAACTAAAAAAAAAAGATAGAGGGAAAATAACATACGGAAACATGCAAAAAATAAAATACATTATAAGCAAATAATAAAGCTACCTGTCTTCCATCTGGGTGACCATATTTCTCAAAATTTTCACGAGAAACAGCATCAGTCAATGCTTGGTATGCCTTGGATATGAAATCCACAAAATATTTATGGGCCTCTGAAACAGCATGTGGTTTGAATCAGTAAAATGCCAACAAGTTTTGAATTTTAAAAAATAGCATGAAGCCGTAAGCAAACTAGAAGATCTACCTGGATCAGGATTTTTATCTGGATGATACAGAATTGACAACCTTCGGTATGCTTTCTTTATCTCTGAGTCTGAAGCTCCAGACTCTAATCCCAGAATGCTAAATGGTTCAAATGGTTGAATCTGAAAATCAGTTTAAACACAGAATCAACAACAATAATAGAAAATCCAGTCTAAACCGTACATCACTCAGAGTTCTCTACAGTTAGTCTTGTTAGAACATGCAGTCCTAAACAAAGTAGATGACAAGTTGCTCCACAAATTATTCGTTACATCAAAAATACTCCTTGAGAAGGATAACTATATTGAAAAACAGGAAACCAAAATGAAGCCTATGTTGATGCAGATTGTGTTGGATTTGTTAGTGATCACCAATATTGATGTCAAGTTCGGAGCCATGGCTAATTGTGTATGTGTGATCATGTAGGTATGGTTTAAGGTTTCATTTTGAGCTGGTTGACACAGGCAGAACATTTCGTTCCACCCGTCAACCAGCACACAGAATGGCACGAGACATGGTCTCCTCCTTTACAAGCATCCACAAACAAACAATGCATGATTGCAGTTCTGTTTTTGCTACAACACTTTAAATGAAGCACACCTAGGATCCAGTTTCATGGTCAGACTTATTGATGTATCTCTTTGCCTGCCTCTTCATCCTCTTCCTCTGTCATCATCTGCCTTTTCCTCTGCTTGAAACCACTTCATTCTCAGCCTTCATCCACCTCATCCTCCACCTTCGTCCACCAAGAGCATATAGTTTATTTACTTGCATAGATTTAATTTACAGCTTGATGATGAGTTGCTTAATACTTTAATTTATTTAAGAATGCTTCAGTGCTTCATTTACTATTTTTTTGCTCCTTTAGCATCTTGTTTTGCTTGCAATTTGAAAAACTTTGCTCTATATGCAACCAATATTTGGCCTTACATATTAGGAAATATGATGGAGCGTGATGGTTCACCTGCTGTTCCCGTTTTAACTGGAGAGTCCTTACCTCAAGACTTAGCTCGTGATCTAACGGGGAATTCAGGTTAGATAAAGAATCAATCTCATTTCTATAAATACATTTTACATTTTAAGATATGTTTTAATATGTGTGTGTGTGTGATTAATATATATGTAATAACCAACTATTAAGGCAAATATTTATTTTATTTGTATAGATTTATATTAGAAGTAAATAAGTACCGAAACTATACCAGGCATGATAACATACAATGGGGTAGTCTCCACCGGAGGAATTTATCATCAGATTTTTGGAGCCAATAGTTTTTTACAATAAATCAGTAAATTACATAGAATCCAATCGTCATTCATGCACATTATACATTAGAATGTCACTCATTTTAATGCATTTCTCTCAAAGATAATTGTGTTTCACAGCTCCTCCCTTTCAATGTCTCACAACTTATCAAATTGTGTAATAAGTTGGCCGTGATTAATATTTATGCTCTAACTAAGAGGAGAGTGTAGATTGGGTAATTAGTTTTAAGAAGAGAGAGCAGACTGGGTTATTAGTTTTAAGTGGTGTGTGTAGATTAAGTTATTAGTTTTGTGTTGTTTCTAAGGCATTAAATAACTCACCTTCCCTATATATACAAAAGGAGGCTCTACAAATTAAGGAACCAGTTCAAAGATCCTCCTCAACTAAGATTTATCATGACAAGAAAATATTAACACACACTGCAAGAGAAAAAAGATCAAGAAAGGTGGAAATAAAGAAATAGTAATATATCAAGAAGATTCTACCTAAATGTTAATTGAAAATAAACACACAAAAGGCTAAAGTAATAGAACTATATGTGAGGAAACTAGTGAGAGAAAGAATGCTAAATGTCAATGCCAAAACATGGGTTATTAGATGATGTTTCACATGCAGCACAAAAACTATAATGTACATGTGATTAGTAGTTCCATCTTTAAATTTTATTGACAAAAAAAATGGAAGTTATTAAATCCATAAGTACCAAGAATTATGTTGAGCAAAGAAGTTGCATCATCATCAAAATGTATTAGCTTCCATGGCTATAGGACGATGATGTTGCTAGAAGAAAGTCGCATTAGAAGAAGCCTGAACCTTGTGGTTGTTTCAAAACTAAAAATTCTAATATATTTGTAAAATTAGGTAACAGAATTCAATTTAATATACCTCACGGCTTATATGTTTGATGTAATAAACTAGGATCCCCATGACAACCCAAAGCAGCAAAAGTGTCAGATTGCTACAAGTTGAAAAGTTTGATATCTGCATAATATCACAAAATAACATTATGTCAAAGGCAAAGTAAATTTCTGAGTAGAACTATCATGGAAGAGTCTCTCATACACGTTTGAAAATGGATTTTTGGTACTTCCCTGAATGGGAACATACATTGCACTGGCAATGGATACTCTTTGTTTTCTTAGTAAAAGCACGACACAGCCTGAGGATTGTATAAGGCACTATAGGTATTGCCATGATCGTAAGTATAAAGATAGGGAACAAAGAGCTGTTCTCCTCAGACGCAGCCATCGAAGCCTTTTACAACTTGAGGTTCAAATAAATTATAGCTGTCAAAGACAAATTTTTGATCAGTTTTGCTGAAACCCTGATATAATATTGTTCAGCCAGCTTAACAAATATATTACCATCATTGATAAGATAATATCTAAACCGCTGATAATGAGAAAATACAATACAATAAAGTTGATATTTTACAAGTTTATTCGCCCTCAATGAAGTGGCACAAAATCCAGAATGAATCAGTGATACCTAACCACAGAGGGAAAAACAGTGCAAAAGATTTTAAAATCTTCAAACAACTAGACCAAAACACATTCAAAAATACCTACTCTAAGGTAAGCATGTACTTCATTTCTTTAACTCCTAGTATATATAACTTGTCACTCAGTTGAAAATATATTTATTTATAATGAAAGAACCAACCACATACTAAACATTTAGCATTTCTGAGTCACAAAATTTGTAATTCAATATAACTACAAAATGCACTTTGTTGGCAAGTTTAGCCACTCCTTAACAGAGCAACAAACTTCATTTACTAGGTTTTGAATAATCCTAAGTGCATCTATCTAGCAAATGGCATACCCCATATGCCTATGTGTCAAAAGCAAAAATAAGAATAACAAGGTAGCTAAATGCCAAGTGGGGTTCCATTGCTCAACAACAATAATAATGACCAATAATAAACAAGAGTGATAATGCATCATTAATTGACATTCTAAGCAAACTAGAAATTTGTGTTGATTAACTAATATACACCAATCATATAATATGCAACACAGGGGTAACAAGATACAACGAGTGACTTGCTTTCCCCATGTCTATCTGTCTGCCTGAAAATCAATAGACTGATAACCACATAACAAGAACACCAATGTGAAACCTGTCTTTCACTAATTTATTAAATGATGAAATCAATTCCAAAAAAATAAACTCTGGGATCGCTTACTCATCCAACTTACATTGTCAACAAATATCCATTTAAGACAAAATGAGAACGATCACTTGCCAGACCAAGTAACAATCCCTCTACCTAGTGGAAAATTTTGAGAAATTAAAGAAGTTCAATGGATGCATACTATCTAACCAATGGACAGATACAGAAAACTCATTTATCCAACTATCACATTGTTGCAAGGATATGTACAAACTAGTTCACATGTTCAGATTTCAGACGAGATGTTTTCAACGCAATAATGGGATGGATACTTACCAGACATGCCACACTATCACCTTGTATCTAACTTACACCATAGGCACAAATTAACAGTAATAAAGGTTACGTGCAAAAAAAAAAAAAGAACTGGACCTCCGCTACCAATTATGAAACTCCTCCCGAGACCCATTGACAGTCTCCACCTTTCTACCCGGGCTCTGCAATCTGCAGCCATCTGATCGGATGCAGTACACAGCCACAGACCATCCGAGGCCCCATGTACTGACCTCACGGCTTAGCTACAACCTTGGTTTCGGCAGCAGCCCGTGGTCCGAAACTCGCACAACACCTAGATCTCAACAGATCAAGTAACATGGTCACCAAATCACAGCGAGATACAGGATTTCGATGGCAATTCAACAGTAGCCTCTCAAATTTCCAGCGAAAATTTGAGAGAGGACCAACACGAAATTCTCAGAGCATTTAGCAGAGCCCTTGATTTATCTACCCATTAATCATCCAAATACAAGAAAGCCTACCAAACGATCGCGAGAACATAAATCATAGTAAGACAGGTTCAACGGCATGAAGGGAGCCAATACCTACAATCAGTGCCCTTTTCCCCTCAACTCGCTGCTTCCTGCGTGCGATCTGAGCAGCGAGGAGCAGATCCGAGAAGCGAGAAGCGCCCCCTCCTCTTCCCCTTGTTCTATACACAGCCCTCTCCTCTCCGCGCGAGCAGCGGGAAGCCTGCCTTCCTCTAATGCGGTGCAAAGGAAGCGCCGCCTTTTTCTTTTTTTTTTGACCCTGCGTTACGCAACGGAGAAACGCGGCCTTTTGCTCCTACGCAATTTTTTTTTAAGGAAAATAATGATAAAATAAAGTACTACTCCTCCGGCCCATAAAATAAAATTAGATTTTTTTTTTTTTGCTATATTGATTCATAATATTATAAACAATGCACAGAATTCTTTCTTAAATGAAATACTTAAAATAAAATCATCTATTTTTATGACATTGTTATAGAACATGATATATTAATGCTTAATAATACATATATGATAATAAAATTCAATCGGCAAATTAGCATACGCAAATTAATCAAATTCTTAAAAAACACAATGTAATTTCAAAATTTTGGAAGGGTTTCCTTTTAATTCCCGCATTAAGATTTTTCTGTTTTTTCTTTCGTTCGTTTGAGTGCTTTTTTTCCTCTTAAATTAAATTAAATTAGTTTTTTCTTTATTTTTTTTATTATCATAAGAGCACCTTAATCTTCGGTCCAACTAATCTATACGATGGTCAATTTAATCTTACAATTCTACATAGTCGTTCATTCAACAACTAAATAAAAAAAAAAAATCAAAGCTTCAATAGACCTCTATCAATCACATCAACCACGTGACTAAGAAAGCATAAGTCCCTAGGACTTGTTCGGACGGTTAATGTAGCTATGTTAAAATCCAAAAGGGTAAGAGGTTGATTCCTGGGTTTCACCGCTAGGCTACCGATGACCAGACCTGGCCACGGTCCGGGTCCGGTCCGGGTCTGG
>JBAMHZ010148924.1:0-15380 GCA_037177395.1 Alpinia galanga | reverse complement strand
TTTTTAACTTTCTGCTCTTTGGTGATGTGGCTGAGAAAAAATGCCATGATTTTTTATGATGAATACGTCAAACTCTCTCAATACTAAGAATTGCTAAAATCTTCATCCACACCGATTACTACCATCGTCGAGTCGGATAAACCAAATACATGTCTTATTTTCTCATCCTACAAATGGATTATTGATTCTAGTGCCAAAGATTATATAACAGATAATTCTAACTTATTCTCTAGTTTTTCAAACCAGTTAGCAATAATAAAACAAGATAAAATTTATTTAAGTATACATGATGATATAGTACGGGATAGAGCCTACTGACGTAGAAGGATCCATATGGCTGACCTCACCTAATGAAATAAAGCTTAGTTATTGTTGTTGTTGTTATCGTCATCGTTGTTGTATACCTCTACTTCTATTGTTACTTTAGCATATGGGGAATCTCTTATGTTCTTGGACCTAGCATAACTACTCTAAATTCTTTAATTCCACTACACTCTGGCTTAAGCTTACCTCAGTTGTCTTTTAATTTAATTTCTGTAAGCAAACTCACCTATGCTCTTAACTATTGTTATTGTTTTTTTCAATATCTTACAATGAAGAAGATTTTGGTAAAGGATACGAGTCTGAAAGTCTACATCCTTGACGCATAGGTACCAAAGTTCATCACCTACTCTAGAATATTCATCTCGTTCGAAACACATCCCCAATTTTATAGTTTATCCTCATTTGATTGTGAATCATGCCAATTCTTTAAACACCATCGTCTTAGTTCAAGTCCAAGAGTTAATAAATGAGTTGGTGCTTCTTTTAAATTCATTCAGATATTTAGGGTCCTTATCCTATTATATCTGAACCTAGGTTTAGGTATTTTGTTACTTTTGTTGATGATTATGCTAGTATGACATAGTTATACTTGATGCAAAGTCGTTTTGAGTTATTCTTTCATTTTTCTATCTTTTTTTTGTTAAGATTAAAACTTAGTTTAATATTCTTGTACAAATATTGCGAAGTGATAACTCTATGGAATACTTATCAGAATCTTTCCAAACTTACATGTCTCAACATGGCATTCTCCTTCAAATTTTGTGTACACATCATCTTAAAATGGGGTTACTAAAAGAAAGAATAGACACTTTCTTGAAATTGTAAGAGCTTTATTATTTCTCCTAAACGGTTTTGGACTAATACAGTTTACACAACTTGCATTCTAATTAATCATATGTCGTCGTCCATTCTTCCTAGTGAGACTCCTTATCACATTCTCTTTCCAAATAAGTTGTTGTTTCTTATTAAACCTAGAACATTTGTTTGTACCTGTTTTATTTGGAATATTCATCCTCAAGTCACATTACATGATCCAAAACCTCTAAAGTGTGTTTTTCTTGAATATTCTCAAGTTCAAAAAGGATATAGATGTTGTTGTGCTAATCTTTTGTTTTTTATGATCGAGATATTCGGGCTTCATTAATCGCATATGTTGACCGCCTTCCCCGGTTATTGTTCTAATCTTAGTAAGTATTTGATATCTACTGATGTCACTATTCTTGCAACCACACTTTTCTTTGCCTCTATTGATTGCCCTTGTCATGAGAAGGATGATTTATTATCCTACACCGTCACATTCTCTATTTCTAATCCCATTAAATCTGTTCTTGTTAAACCTCCCATACAACAGGTTTATTCTTGATGATATATCCCTCTTGATGGATTTCCTGCACCAGCTTTTTTTTTTTTTTTTGTTTTTGGTCATATAATCACTTATCATCATCTACTAGTTCCTTTATTGCATCTCTTGATTCTATATCCATGTAGCTTTATCTCATCCTGATTAGCGTAATGCTATATCAAAGAGACAGTTGTGAAAGTGTGAGACAGTTGTGAAAGTGTGCGCCTGGCTATGCCTAGGCGCAAAGCGTAGCCAGCATGCCATTTGCACCTGGGTCACTATCTAAGCACAATACTTCAAAGAAGTGCACGTCTCTTGAGAGCTTAAGGCGCGCTTAAGGTGCAGTTTTCCTCGCCTTATTAAAGCGATAAAAATTTGAAGTCTGACTCATAGCTTTATTACCCTTTAAATTAATTAGGTTGCATGCATACAACACATTTTTCTTGCATGACTTTCTCTCCCCCAGACAATGAACATCAATTTCCTTTGCAAACCTATTTCAATTATTTCTCTTTGCATGACTCTTCCTCTCCCCTAAAAAAATGAACATTAACTTCCCTTGCAAATCTATTTCAATTCTCTCTACGTGACTTCCTCTCTCCTAAAAAATCAACATCAACCTCCCCTCCCTTCTTAAATGTGAACTCTTTTCTTGCCTATAACATCAACATCAACATTAGTCTTCTAGATTTGACTACACTTTTTTGCTTTTCTCCTTTTGTTTCGTTATAACAATATGTTTTTTCTCCTCACGGATTAAGTTCATAAGTTTTCTTATCGGTTTTGTTCTTTTTTTTCTCTCAGTTTCTAATGATTCCATCTCATTGCTAACAAATTTAAATTGTAAATTAGTTTAGAATTTTAATTACTGATTTTGATTTTTTTTATAAATCTCAACCAGTTGCATACGATGTCTTTTTATTACAAATAACAAGTCTCATGATACAAGTCATTGTTGTTTAATAGTTTATGAACTATAATTTTGTTAGTGAAATATTTTGGCAAATTTTTTCTCTATATGTTTGAATTATAAAAATTTTATATCCAAGGCGCCTTACTTCAATAGGTGTGCACCTTACCTTGCACCTAGCGTCTCAGGCCCTGTAGCACTTATGCACTTTTAGGCGCTTAACGTCTTAAATAACTATGCAAAGAGATGAATGCTTAGGATGGAAATGGTATTTAGACCCTAGTGAAATTACCTGCAAGGAAAAAGAAAATTGGATGCAAATAAGTGTTTGTAATTAAAGTCAATCTTGATGGGTCTATTGCTCAACTAAAAATTCATCTTGTTGCTAAAGAACATGCTAAACTTACTTTCATCCGGTTATTTATTTCCATGGTGGTCACTCATAATTGGCCCTTATACCAGTTAGACTCAAAACTTTTTTCCATGGTGATGTTCAGGAGGAAGTTTGGCAAATTTATTTAAGCAATTAAAAAGTTTGGAAAATTGCTGATGTTGATCCAAGTCCATATGAAGAAGGTTAAG
Organism: Alpinia galanga; assembly: GCA_037177395.1. NCBI lineage: Eukaryota > Viridiplantae > Streptophyta > Magnoliopsida > Zingiberales > Zingiberaceae > Alpinia > Alpinia galanga. Next base: position 12,222 of record JBAMHZ010148924.1, on the reverse strand, counting down.
GATTGCGTTAGGTTGCTAGCCTCTATCAAACGAAGGCAATGCTCTATAAATAGATTTATTAAACTATTGTGCTAATGCTAAGTTGTTCCTCGAAAGAAACGTGTTACAAGATCACACTCTAACACTTCGGTAAAGACCACTACATCTTTACGAGAACTTAGGTATTGGATGTAGTATTAAATATGCAAGAATTCTAACACCATACGTTGGATTAAGACAAATATTATAAGAATACTAATTGTCTTAGATTTAAAATATGAAACATAAAAATGCCTACCGGTAAAGTAATGGAGATAGTAATATGATCATTAGGAGAAAAATTAATATTTTATGTTTATAAGAGAGAAAATGGATAGGAGAAAAAACAAAGATGATAAAGAGCTTGAGATTTAAATTATGGTACACAAAAAGGAGTAAAATAAAAAATGGAGTAGATATTATTATAGATAGTTCGTTAAAGAATGTAGTAGTAGTAGTTAAAAAGGGGATAGGATTATAATTCTCAAAATAGTGGTAGCAAAAAAAAATATTAATGTAATTAGTATATATGCACCTCAAATAGGATTAAAAGAAAATCCAAGTTCAGATTTTGGTAGGTGGTAGGTCCTAGATGAGAAAGTACAAAAAAATTTTGCCAAATAAAATGATTTTACTAGAAAGTAATCTAAATGAGTATATAAGCGTAAAAAATGAGGAATATAATAGGGTGCATGAAAGTTATAATTTTGGAACAAAAAATGAAGACGAAAAAACTATATTAAATTTTGCAATAGCATATAACTTATAATAACTATTATATTTTGTAAGAAGAGAGTAGTAGTACAAGTATTAAGAGAAATGAATAGCAACTTGAATACAACATTGGATAAAATGGTATTAAAATTAAAAACAATAGCCAAGAGCATACTCGATAAGTCAAAAGAAAGTGCACCACGAAGTAAAGAATTTTGATAGTGGAACAAATTTTGTATAGGGGAAAGTAAAGGAAAAACACATCTTATAAGTTATTATAAGCTTGAACAAACGAAAAAAATTTTAAAAAAATATGCAATAGCCGAGAAAGAGGGCAAGAAAGCGATTAGAAAAATTAAGAATGAAACTTTAAACGCTTATATTGACAGTTGAATATAAAAAAGGGGAAAGGGACATCTATAGAATAACTAAAGTGAGAGAGAGAAAGATAATAGATTTTATCCAAATAAGATACATTAAAGATGAATATTATAAGGTACTGATGAATAATAAGGAAATAAAAGAGCAATGAAAGATATATTTTCATCAACTTTTTCATGAAGGTTTTGAAGAGCAACTTACCTTTGGTAATTTAAGTAGGTTAGAAGAATATACAAATTTAAATTTGTAGCATAAAATTCAAACTTCAGAAATTATATTAACTTTAAATGGGATATAAAATGGAAAAATAATTGAACTAGATATTATTCCGATAGAAATATGAAAATATGCAGGGAAGCAAAGATATTGAATGACTTATGAAATTATTCAATTTGAAATTGAAAACGAAAAAAAAATGTATGAACAATCCTACAATTCAGCCACTGCACCTTTTGAAGTGTACCCCAGTGATAAACCATAAAATTCAACTTTTGAGACCTAAATCAAAAATAAACTTCAAAAGGTTCAACCTCATCCCAGATTCCTTGAATGTGTTGAAAACCTCTATTAAATCTTCTGCAAATCTCTCTCTATCTAGTTCTGCTTTTACCTCCATTTTGTCTATATATAAGCTTTTAATTTTTTCCAAATTAATTTTCTGAACAATTTATTCATCAACATCTGATGAGTAGCACTTGCATTTTTTTAAACCAGAAGTCATCACTTTACAACAATAAATACATCTCGAGGTGTGAAATGATGCTCTTCATCCTCTGCCATCAGGATTTGATTGTAAACGAAATAGGTTCCAGAAAGTTCATAAATTTGAATTCAACCACATTGTACACTATTTGGTCTATGAGTGACGGTAGAAAACAATCTTTCAGGCAAGTCTTATTCAAGCCAATGAAATCCTCGCACATTCATTACTTCCAATTGGGCCTATTTACAATCACTACATTTGCAAACCAAGTCGAGAACAGGATCTCTTTGATGAAGTCAACTTCAAAAAATAGATCCATTTCCTCAACTACTAATTTGTTCCTCTCATTAATAAAATTTCAAGATTTTTGATGAATCGATTGTACACCAATTTGGAAGTGCAACTTATGCTGAGTCAAATACCTTAGAATTTCGAGCATGTCCTATAATAATTACATGAAATTCCTCAGAATACCCCAAATCTCCCAACTTTCAAGCGGACCCAAGCTGCAACTATCTCTCTAAGTCCTACCTTCTACTGGTTCAGCTTGAGGGTTGAATTCTACCCTCTCCACTTTGGCCACAAATAGTACAGCTCAATTATCTAATGCCTCTTCCTCCATCGCACTAGGTTCTGTCATCTGGTCCTCAATTTGATGAACCAAACACATAATCAAGGGCATTCTTGTAACAACTTCTAGACTTAATTAAGTCTACCTTTGACCACTCAAGCTCCTTTTGTTTTTGGGAACTCCATGGATAAGTGATAAATAGATAACACGGCCTTCAACTTACTCAACATTGTCCTTCCCAAATTATACATAGAAACCAAGCTACCACCAAAGAGTTGACCAGCATTTCTTGAATGCATGTATTCCCTCATCATTTGCAATCTCGTTCTAAGCCAGGTTGCAATACCTAGCTGGACAAGGCAATCTCATTTTGTACTGAAGTGTGCTGAGACATGGTACTAGAAGCATTGAGGAAGAGAGAAGAGGGAAGGAGAGAATAGTGAAGAAGACAAGGAAGGAGATTACTTTCTCCATTTTGGGATGGCGAAACCAAGAGAAGGCAATCAACATTTTCAGACATTGCAGTGAAGCCAAGAGAAGATGAACAACAATGAGGAGATTTTGAGATGTGAAGGAGAAGCTTGCATTATCTTATTGAATCCTCACTAGACCTTGCATGATCCCCCCAAAGCTCACATGTTCCTCCTAACACCATGGAAGTTGGAACAAATGTCGCACAAAGACACGTCATAGAAGTTGGAACGCATGCATGACCTTGTCGACATTGCAAAAAAGCAAAACTGTTGCATGATGCACTATGTTCACTTGTTGACATAGTGTCACAGTATTGAAAATCTTCTGTGTTAGTCGGCAGGTGGGTTGGACACTAAACTTGTCTTATGTCGACAAGCTCGGTTGAGCATTTTAAACCATGCTTCCCCCAACACAATAGTCAAACTTATTGTCTCTAATGTCCTAATGTTATTTAAGATTAGAATATTACATTGTGTTGTCCCTAGCCTGAATAATATGATTTTGGTATCTTATTATACTCACATTAGGTGGGCTTTAGCACACTTCAATGTGTATTAATATCAACTCATGCATTATAATTTCATATTTCTCTTCTATCTAGTTTGCTTGTTAAATATAGGCCTATACCCTATAGCAAATGGAAAGTCAATTCAATGCAAATTTGAAGCAACAAGTTATAAATATTCAACAAGTATCTCTACTAATGGTAATTACTTACTAGTACCAAAACGAGTTCATGTATCTAATAAGAGCATTATTCTTATAGCATTAGTTCAAGACTCAAATTAAATAATTCTTCCAATACATTTGATATTGGAACTAATTTTTCCATATGTTTAGGAACATATCTCAAAGCAAGCATTGGGATTTAAATTTGAACGATACAACTAAAATTTAAGAAAACAAAGGTGTAGCATATGGATCCATCTTGATTTTCAACTTCGACATCACTCCCTTTACTAGTTGACAAACAGAATTGACTGAAACATGCATTGTCCAATCAATATCACTAATTACATTGATATCCATACTGCAAGTTGTTGGTGCAATCAGTTTTTTTGCTAATTGAGATTAATAATAGTTTTGATGTTTAACCAAAGAATTTAAGTTAGGATACATGTTTCATTTGATGTGTGTATTTGAGTTACGCAAGACTTGGAAAAATTCAAATGGAAATAACTTGGCGAGCCAAGGCCCAAGGATACTCAATTGCTCGAGGTCTATGGAAATTGAAGGAGGATAGCATGGGATATCTACGGGGCAGTCAAAAGGAAACATTAGAGTGCAATTATGCTTGTGAAGGTGAATTCCGTAGGTAGAACATAATGGATGACACATAAGACAAGCCGACGGCTTGGGTGCATCCAAAGGTCAAGGAGGACAACCTTTAGTTGAGTTGCATAAGTTAACTCTTTGTAAGTTGAGGGACGTGTACTTAATTATATATTGTTTCCCTAGCAATAAATTAAAGTTAGACATTGTTTCAATTGGATGTCAAAAGTGTTTTTTTCTATAACAACTTTTCTGATTAAATTTACATAGAGCACCCTCCTTCAAGTTATGTTGCTTAAGAGAGACTAAAATATGCAAACTCAAAAAGGCAAAATCTAGAGCCTTAAACAAAATCTACATAGACCATTCGGTTTTCGTGTTGATGGCATACTTATAATAGGAAGTGATATGCACTACATCATAGAAGTCAAAAATTACCTTGAAGCAAACTTATTAAAGATTTGGGACAGCAACATTACCTTGCAAGAATGGAAGACACATATAGCTCCCAAGGAACATAGTTGTCCCAAATACGCTTCCCAAATGAAATATATAATGGATCTCTTACAAAAGAAAAGTTGGTGAGTTTAGATGCAGATCTGTAGAAACTCCAATCATCCGACATCAAAATCTATTGTTAGATAATGAATACATTAAAGACCTCTTTCATTAGCAAAGATTAGTTGGTAATCTCATTTATCTAATAGATCCATTAGAATGTTAAGAATCCTTCAATATATTAAAGGATGTCCAGTAACAGACTTGTTACAAAGAAACATGGGCACCTAATGCATTCTCAAATGTCTATTATTGATAGAAGATTCGCCGTAAATTTGCGCATAGGCAACTTGTTACATGAAAAGGCAAGTAAAATGTGGGGGCACGATCTAGTGTCAAAGAACTCAGAGCATTGGCACATACAGGATATGAGACAATGCAGATTAAATCTTTTTTGAAAGATCATAGCATTACTATTACAAAACTAATAGACATACATTGTGATAATGAGACAGCTATCGGCATTGCAAAGTGCAAACATCCAATATTCTGCATTCCATGAGCAAACAAAACATATTGGAGTTGATTGCCACTTCATTCACAATGCAGGAATGTCCAAGAAGATCAATATGTCAAACATTCCTTCTGAAGAGTAGCTGACATTTTTAACAAACCTCTTTCTACTAATTTTTTGTCTTATGCAACAAGTTAGGTATGATAGAGATCTATACTCCAGCTTGAGGAGAGTGATAGAAATAATAGGTTTATGCAAATATTAAGAAGAATAGATTTCAATTTTGCTAAGTCATATATTTTTATCTAGCCTTTAAAAAAATTAGTTATGTACCTACATATATAAACTGTATATAAATACACAGATTGCATTTCCCTTTGATATATGAATAAAAGTGTTTCACTTTGAGAAAATAGGTTACGATGATATGAATACATTCAAAGGCGACCAATAAATTATATAGTTAAATAAGTTGCATCAATTAGATTGGAATGATAATGAGATTAAAGAAAGTTCTAGTAAATAAAATAAAAAATGATTTAGTCGACTTTAACATCATCAAGTATATAACCACAAAGCTAGAGGGATAACATCTACATGACCTTATTGGATAATAACATAACAACGTGAAAGCAACCAAATGACTATATGAAATCCTATACAGATGTTCAAGATCTGAAAAAATTTTAATATCAAAGTTCTCATTTGGAACTTGATTAAAGGGCAGCCTAATATATGAAGCTCCAGCCAATGCAGAGCTCCAGATAAAAGTCTATTATACGCAGTCTTATTCTGCTTTACAAGAAATTATTTTCATGACTTAAATGGTCACATGGCAACAACTTTACCATTGCACCAAAGCTTCCATTCAAATTCGTTTGGAATTAGATTACATCTATTAAACTAAACCATATTTTATACTTTTTTCGTAATCTGCAATTTCAAGCATTGACATTGCACAATCAGATATACCATGATTAATGATATATTATAGAATTATGTTTGGTCACTTGTTTTTGTCAAAACAATCAAAGGAAAGTGGTTGAATTTCAACCATGCCTTGCCATAGAAAGTGGTGCTGACTATTTTGATAGAATGAGTTTCCAGTCCACCAGTAGTAAATTTGTGACTGAAGAGTGGCTCTTGAATATACTTCCAAGTAAGTATTTCACATAAAGATACGAGCTAGTAGTCAAATATAGAAAATCAGGGTTTAACTAATACATCATAAATAAGTAAGAATCAGTCTATCTATACCATCAACATGTATATTTCCAATAAAATTAAACAATAATCTTCAAATTTCTGGTCCTGCATCTATTGAGGCATTACTCATCATTGGAAATACAGTTAAACATGTCCTAAAATAAGCATCATTACCCAATTAATGGACTCATAAAGCATGCAAATCAACTGTAATTCTACTACCTGTTCCAGTACCAAGATGTGAATGAGCTGTCAAGAGATTGATTTGGGAACAAGTTCTTAGAGTCACCAACTAAAGTTCTGTTCCTGTTTGATGTGATTACATCAAGTTCACACTGCAAGAAAAAATGACATCTATCTAACTATGAAGTTCACTGAATCTAAAGTTCAAATTTCAAAAAGAGCTTTGGTTCAATGAAAAGTACAGAAGATTAGTTTACATTCATTTGACGAGCTTCATGATCATGATGCTCTTGTAATTCATGATCAAACATGATGCTATAGCCCCCTGCTGGCCTCTGAAGTAGGTAGAGGGATGAAAAATGATTTTAACAAAACCACACCAATATCTAAAATAATACAGCTAACAAACCTGAGGATCCATAAGCGAAATGGAATTTATAGAGTTCATTGTAGCTTGGAACCTTGAACCATGATCACTGTATAGATATATGCAAATTAGGCACGTGATGTGTTACTATATTTAGAGCTAGCATTTAAACATGGGATAGTCAAATGTGTTGCCTGTGATCTCCATTATTATATTTGATCCACAAGAATGCATGTATCATCTCATGTAATAGAGCATTCTTAAGATCGCACACAGATTGGGTTTTCAAAAATGGTTCAGACAAGCATATCTCACAGCCCCCACTATGGTAATCACAGTAGCCGATGTAGCTGCATTAGTCAACCAAAAGATTAGAAAGTTGTTCAACAATCTTATCTATTGAACCTAAGAAATAAAATTCAGTTAGTAACTGTATAACATAAACCACTAACTGGTGCTAAAATAAATATAATCATGTAATGCCTGAAAAAAACAATCAGAAAAATTTGATGTCTACTATGAGAAGAACACTAAACTAGAGAATTTAAAGCAACAACAAAAATAACATCCAACTAGGTGTGGAAATGCAATCAAGAGCTTGCCTAGTTTGGCGCCTAGTATGCCCACAGCATTCAATACCCTTAGGTAGATACTTCGCATGTAACCATGAAGCATTATGATGCTTCCCTTGTAGATAAAAGCTTCTGAAAGATGTGAAAAAGAAAATTCTACACCTTGACTTCCTTTGATGATAGTATTAATAATGAGAAAGATGGATAATGAAATGAAACATTTGAGGATTTTCCTTTTATTTCTCAAACAATGATTTTCAGTTGAGTTAGCTACACCAAATATTTCTATATTATTTCTAGGAAGCTAGTTGCCAATTTTCACCATATACAAAAAATCTCTTATTCCAAAGCCTTGGAAATTCCAAACCACATATATTGTAAAGATTTTTGAGCTAGAAGTCTTTGACAAAGATTCTTGAGCTTTTTCACCCTTTAAGACTTTATTTTTTGCCTGTTTATATCTTCTTATCTCTACCATGTGAATATTTTTATTTTTATAATACTTAGTTTTAGTAATTTTAAGGATATATGTCCTGACAATTGTGTATGCCTGTAATTTGTTCTTCTTGCATAAGGCAGTTAATGTGGATAGTCCTTGAACATTTTCCTGTTTGTCACCTTTGGGAACACTGAATTGCAGCAACTATCATGGATATCCTCCCACCTTTGTCTACAGCTAAAGCAATATCAATCAAGCTAATAGCAACCGTAGCATAATTTATTGCATCCAATAAAGCTTTAGGTCTCCCCAACCCCTTCTCATTGACAAGCAAGTACAACTAATTTGAAAATAAGTTCTAAAAGGCTTTATGTATCAATGCATAAGGATCCTACCAAGGTAGGGTAGTCCAAGGGAGGCACATGTAAATTGGTAAAAAACTAAAATGTGTTAGAGGATAAATTCATGTCAAAATAAGGAGCTTTAGTTTTACAGAGCATTCGTGTCTCCATCACAAATCTGACTTTTAGGCCACAATGTCACCAGTTGATTCTGGAGTCCTAGAACCCAGTGCCCTTACATCTGCTTAATGAATTTCAACACTTATGTTTTTGGTTCATACTAGAAACAACACTAAACAAGCAGAGAATCAAAGAAGAAAATTAATCCAAAATAGATAAAGTCAAGCACACAACAGAAACGAGACAGCATAAGTAATTATGATGCTCAAGTCCCAAACAAACAAGACTTTCAAGAAAAGAAGAGGCCAAATCAATTGTACAATGAACCTATGCGGAACAAGCTGTGCCAGGAGCACTTTCGATCAACGGGGAGAAGCAAGTGATTCTAGTTGGCAGTAACAATCATAAACCCTAGCGTTAAAAGACGACAAGAACTTTTCTTTTACTGGAGGCAAGTATAAGGAGATTAGAGTAACTAAATTCAGCGTCACAAACGATGAGGGAGAGGAGCTCGTCGAATACCGGGTGGAGGAGGACCAGGACACGGCGCAGCAGCTGAGGGAATCGTTGAAGTAGAAAGTGTTGTAGTGGGAAAACATTTCATGGATGTCAAGGCGGAGTTCCCCGGCAGCTGCCTCCTCCGCTCCTGCTTCAACTGCCTGTGCGGACGGCACAATCGGCCGGCGACGGGCTCGGTTTCGCCTTCGGGGAGGCATCGCAGGGGCTCCTAACTCGCTCGCCCACCTACTCTTCTAGTTCTACCACCCAACTTTATTATTTAAGCATTCATAATTTCACGATTTTAACAAAACAAATACCTCTTATTTAATAAAACCCTAGATCTCGTCGAGCCGATCTGCCTTCTCCCAATCACGAAGATCGTTGCATCGCCTCTGTGAACTCCTCGTCGGTGGTCCGTCGGAGCCTCCGCCCACACGTCGACTTGCTTGGCCCAGTCTGCAAGGGTCCGTGGATCATCAATCGAAGCCTCCGCGTTCGTCGACTTGCTTGGCCCTTCACTGTTTGCTCACCTAGCCCTCGTGAGATGTCCTCCTATCTGGCTCATCGCTTCTTTCGTTCCCTCTCAGATGATCATTGGGCCACCGTCGTGGTCGATCGACACTTGTGAGGGTGTGACGTCATGATGGTTCGAGAAGTGGGAGAGACGAGGGACGCGATCACTGTGGCCTTCTTGCCCTTTGATCCTCCGTCGCCCAGGCCAATCACATCTCCTCCTTCAGGCACCTAAACCTGACCGGATCCGGTCCGGATCAACGGCCGATTACTTTCCGGTTGAATGTGATTGAACTGCAGATTCAATCCGATATTAATTTTTTTAAATCTTAAATTTTTTTCGATATGAGTCCTTTGTTTAATAATATTAATGATGTGATTTAATATAAATTTATTTATTTATTTTAAAATTTTCAATATAGAAATATTCTAGCTTTCTATTGTAATCAATTTTTCAATCTATATATTTTGAATTTTTAATAATTTTTAAATTTATTAATTTCATTTTAATTATTGGTCTTATATGTCTTTTTATTTATCCGTTCAATATTGAATTTATAAAGACTATTAGATATCTAATAATAAATTTATTAAAAGATATAATTTGTTCAATAATAAAATTATATATATAGTTAATAATATTAATGTCAGATTAAAAAAAGTCATTGGTATAAAAAAAAAAATAGAGATAGTTAGAGTTTAATATAATAGTTTTCTAGATCTATTTTAGAAAACACTGCTTTGATAGTTGGACGAAAATTACAAAAAAAAATACAATTTTAAAGGATGAAATAGAAAATTTTAATACTAAATGAACTAATAAACTATGTGATTTTAATTCTCTTATATTCTAAATGGATAACTAGATAAATTAAACAAGTGCATATCTTTTTTTAATTTTTCCACATTTATAAATTTTTAAATATTTTTTTAAAAATGAAATATAAATAATAATCTTAAACCATAAACCAAATCTTAATCAATGATTCTAAACTGTGAATTATAATCATCCTAAATGGATGATTCAACCTTTTAGAATCATGGTCGGATCTAATGATACTACCATTCCTTCGACCTCCTCCTCTTATGGGCAATGCACTATCAAGCTTTCAACGCTAGCACTACAAATTGCAAGCTACATGCCTGACTCTACCTTAGAACTTTATTATTGATGGCGAAAAGGTTAAAAAGAGCGAATAGCAATTGACATTCAAGTAAAATATTTTAGTAAGGTCATAAAAAAAGCAGTTAAATATAGCAAAAAGTAAAATAAATAAGTTAATACTAATAAATTAATATAATATAGTTTGGAATTTTCATTCCTTGCAGCAAAGGAATGAAAATTCCAAACTATATATAATATAAATCATTAATGAATTACTCTCTTAAGTTCATTGGTTTTCTCCTCTTTTTTTTTTTTTAATTCGATAATTTGTCAAATGACAGATCCAAAGTTTGATATTTTTTTAAAAGACGGACTTACTCCTCTATTAAAGTCCAAAATTTTGTAATGCTAATTTTTAAAAATTAGCACCATATTAATATTGAATTTTGAAAATCAATACTAAATTGTGCTAATTATGAAAAATCAATATCATAGTGATATTAATTTTTGAAAATCAGCATCATAGTAGTAGTAGTATTGATTTTGACAAATCAACATCGTAGTAATACTAATTTTGAAAAATCAACACTAAAGTAGTATTCATTTTCAAAATCAATACTAAAATGATATTGATTTTCAAAATCAGTACCATAATAATACTAAAATCAATGCTAAAATGGTATTGATTTTCAAAATCAATACCATAATAATACTGATTTTGAAAAATCAATACTAAAGTAGTACTGATTTTGAAAATTCAACACAACAATAAGAGCTCGCTAAGTCCATCAATGGGTTTTGGTCAAAACTCATTGATGAGCTTTTATAAATTGAAATTATGAATTCTTAATATGTAATAGAATAGAAAAGATATATATAAGGTTTATATGATGAGTAAACTTAGTTTTGAGTCTCTTACCTGAAATTATGAGGCATGTCAATCGACACAGAGATTGAATTTTGAAACAAGTCTGTGCAATGCTATAAAAACCTTAAGGATGAATGTTTAAGGCATGATTGCACATAGGATCACTTCAAAACCAATGAGACTTGGATTGGATTCAATAAAAGTTGACTAAGGTTATCAATGAGTTTTGGCTAAAACTCATCGATAGACCTATAGGGGTTAAAATTATAAATCCCTGACATAGAGTGAAAGAGAAAGGTATATAGTGTTGATGCAGGGAGCATCAGAAAATTGAGCCTAAGTTTTGATTATGACAAAGGTTCAAAATTAAATCATATTATGATCTAATATATTGTGTCATGCTTGCAGGTCTTAGTAAGCTTGCAGAAGCTAAGCAGAGAAGTTCAACAGGTCAGTGGACCAGAGGTTTGGCAAAGGTAAACTCCGTGTGAGAAGTGTTAGTAAGGTTGCGTCCTTGGTAATGGAACAACCTTAGACGTCGGTCTGACTAAGGGTTTCAGGGAATACCAAAATCAAAATTGAATAGTCGAGGACTGTCACAATCATTATTATTATATATATTAGACTAATCTTGTGTTGCAGGTGTCAGAACGAACAAATCTGCTGGAAAAGGTCTACACCAGTCGACTGGTAAGCACATCAGTCGATTGGTGGCTGGTCAAAGGTCAAATTGTCACCTCAAGATAAGGGTTTCGAGAAAGAAAGTGATAGATCTTCATCCTAATCATATATCTAGACGTAAAAGGCTATTCTAATAGCTTGGGAAAGTCTATAAAAGGAAGGGGGACACAAACTCTAAGTA
>JBAMHZ010148714.1:0-15387 GCA_037177395.1 Alpinia galanga | reverse complement strand
TTTCTAATATCATATTTCATTTTTGTATGATAATGAAAAATAAAAATTATATATATATATATTTATATAAACACGAGAGAAGCGAAGGAGTCCACACTGCCACGTCATCATATTAATTGCTTCCACGCGCATCCGTACGTCACGCAGATCAAAGCGCATCCCTCCCTCAGTTTGACCCATTGCGCACCTACTCCCGCGTAGCACTTTCTGGGGCCCGCACGTCAGAGAGTGGGTTCACTCGGTGTAGGAAAACTTCGGGACGTGAAGCAAAAGAGTGAGAGGACGGGAAAATCGAAGCGGTAAAAAGGTCGGGAAAAGGGTTCATAAATCATTTTATAAAGAAATGTCACTTTGCCCCATCTTTTTGTATATCTTTTTATGTTGCTATCCAAAGTTTGAAAATTTATATTTTTCTATACAAAATTTATTGGACAATATACTAGGAAACAATTAAATTTTATTTAAATAAAAAATTCATGAAAGAAAAAAAGAAAAACTTGCATTCACTATAATATGAACACGGACTTCAACTCTAAAAAATATATATGTTAAAAGAGAGATAAAAAAGACTTGATTATAATAATAAAATATCATAAAATTTATTTGAATATAAATAAAGGCATAATAGTTGATGAATTTAATGAACTAACCTCAAAAATCTATGGAGTAGAATGTAATTTTCTAAACTTTAAGCAGTACAAAGTGAATTTGTCTCTCAAAAATACCGATGAAAAAAAAGGAAAAAAGAAAAGAAAAAGCGCTTCATTCAATGCACCGTGTCGCCTCTCTTACTTCGCCTCCAGTGCGGCTGCTTCTCCTCTGCGACGGAGAGGAAGCAGACAACGAGAAGAGCAGATAAGTTTTCGCTGTCGTTGTTCGCAGCATCCAGTAGCGTCTCCGCCGCCTTCCCCCTCTCAGCCATTCTCGGGATCGCCTCCCTTGTCGTTTTTTCTCCAAACCCTTGTCGTTGTTTCCATGCGCTTTCCGAGGAACGCATCGTTTCCACAGGTCGAATTTTGCACCAATTTCAGGTTTCGTTTCTGAATATTAATCCGTCTGGATTTGGAGTCTTACCTGGTTAAGCAAAAAGTGACCTTTTGTTTGATACTGTGGTAAAGGAAGGGTTTTGGGGAGGGGGAGGGAGAAGGGGAAATTGCAGCAGTTTCCTCCTCTTTCTCTTGTATTTGATGGCAATGTAGGTTTTCTGGTGGATTAATTTTTGCCTTGAGGGATCTTGTTTGTGCGCATCGAATCTAGGGATTTTGAATATTGGGAGTAGATGAGTTGCTTCCCTTGGTTATGTCGTCGCAAGAAGGAGTCGAGCTGCTCCAGGATAGATAACAGCGAAGGCGTCCAATCCAGCTCGGGACTCCATGGAGATTCCTCAGGTTGGTTGCTACGTTGACGCTTTTCATTGCCTTGAATGAATTTCATATGGGGGGTTTTTGACGAAATTTGGCTTCTTTTGGGGTTTAGAGAGTAGGAACCGGGTGCAGCCGTCAACGGCGGAGGAGAAGAGCAACTCTGCTCGTAGCTTCACTTTCCGAGAGCTCTCCATCGCCACTCAGAATTTCAAAGAAACCAATTTGCTCGGCGAAGGGGGTTTCGGAAAAGTCTACAAGGGGCGGCTCCATTCCAACCAGGCAAATCTCATTCCCATTGTTCAAAGTAAATCTTTGGGTTCTTCCTGTGTTAAAATACTCTTCTTGTGGATGAGCAGGTGGTAGCCATTAAGCAGCTAAACCGGGATGGACTTCAGGGGAACAAAGAGTTCCTGGTGGAGGTTCTCATGCTCATAGTTCTTCGCCATTCCAACCTTGTGAGTTTGATTGGATACTGCGCGGATGGCGATGAAAGACTCTTGATTTATGAGTACATGCCAAAAGGCAGCTTGGAAGATCATTTGTTTGGTAAGCCCTTCCATCCATAGAGTATATGTTTATTGCTATATAACTAATCTTAGGACAAATAGGATCGAATCGAAGCACAGAACATTTGATATGTTAGATAAACATATAAGACATAATCTTAGGCTAATGCATGCCTAACCTTATGTCTATATTTTAGATACAAATAGTAGTTCATATGTTAAGTTTATCAATACATGTAGTAATTTGAAATACAAGACAACATTTTTCCTCCGTAAAGTAATGGGATTGATGGTCCAAGGGCAAAAGGACTACAACAATTTGAAACGAGATGATTTCAAAACTTGGGGGTAAACTAAATGAAATTTCCCCTTAATCTATTGCTACTTTGCAATGTCTTCTTAACAGGCATAAAAAGGTTGTTACTAAATAACTAAGTAGGTGCTCACATGAGTATAACTATGAAGGATGTAGATATCATGCAACTATCAGAAAATATGCACACTTTGACGAAAAAGGGTTGAGGTTTCCATAAGCTAGAGATTTAGCAAACTTTCATAGTTCATAATATGTTGCAGAAAGCTGCTAAAAATTTTCAGGAGCCCCTTCTCTCTCAAGGGCAAAATGAGCTTTCGTGCTGTCTCTTAGTCATTCGATTTGATACCTCTTGACTCAGAGAAGAAATGCTTGTATCATTTTGAGTCTCCCTATCTCAATCTCTACTGATTAGATATGGGGCTGGGTGAAGGGAAGCTTTATGGGATAAAGAAGAAAAAGGTCAGACTAGTAGCCAAAGGCTTTACTAAAACAAATGTGATAGATTACGACGAAGCCTTTGCCCTGGTAGCCAAGATTCAGTCTCTTTGTCTCCTGCTCTCTATTGCTGCGAGTTGAGATTGGCCTTTGTTCCATGATGTCTTGTACCATAATGCGAATACATGATCAATATTTTTGTTTTTTTGTTTTTGGGTTGTAGTTAGT
Source organism: Alpinia galanga (assembly GCA_037177395.1). Lineage (NCBI taxonomy): Eukaryota > Viridiplantae > Streptophyta > Magnoliopsida > Zingiberales > Zingiberaceae > Alpinia > Alpinia galanga. Next base: position 12,538 of record JBAMHZ010148714.1, on the reverse strand, counting down.
TACTTTCTCCTTGTGCATTTGTGACTAATACTTCACCAATTTGACACAACCATCTCATTAATTAATTAGTATCAATTCATCATCGTCAAAAAATTAGACTTTAATAGGCCATTTATTGGGCCGAAAAATCATACAGCCCAAATAATTAGCTACAAGGACAACTCCGCGTGCTCGCCGGAATCATTTCGGCAACGTAGAGCGAGCGGATGTTTTTTATGTTTCGGTGGACGGCGACGACGATGAAGGCGGAACAACGAGGAAGCTAAGATGGTGGCGCCCTCTCCTAACGTTCCAGTGGGCCTTCAATTGCATTTCATCGGTGTCCAATCGCCGTGGATCTCATAAGGGGCATTAGGGAAGGGGATAAAGTTTCCTTCTTTTGGGCTTTCCATAGGGAGGAGGTAATGCTAGGGTTTGTTGATATTCTTGCTACTTGTTTGATTTTGCATCGATGCAGTGCTAGATGATTAAAAATGCTGTTGTATATTGAACTTATTACTTGCTTTTCTAGGTCATCTTGGAAATAATATTGAAATGATTGGGGATAATCCTTGTTCTTGTGGTGAATTACGATACAATGGGTTGATACAAGTGGAAAAGGGAGAATGCGATAAAGATTATTTGCAGCTTCCTTTGTTGTATTAGTAAAACTTTGTTTAATTAAGTTCTGTATATTTGATGTCAGGTTGTTCTTAAATTAGTTGGGGCAACAAGATGTTTCTGCTGACATGTTTAAGATTTTAATTTTATAATGGTATTTGCAAAACCAAAATTTGAAGTGGCAAATACATGAGACAGTATATTTGTAGGGCTATGTATATGATTTTGCCAAATTAATTTTTCAATGAGGAAAGGAAAAAGTGATGTTGAAGAACGTAAGCAGTGATCTAACCGAGTAAAACCAATATTCTTAGTTAACACTGAGTCCAAAGCTTTGTTTAGTTAGGTGGAAATGTCACAAAATTGTTCATAGATCATGAATCTCTCTGATACATTTATGTTGCTTTTCCTATTCCTCTCCTCCTCCTTCAGTAATCTAATCAAATACAATATACACTTTATCTAAATTATGTTTCTGAATTCCTAAATAGAAAATTAATCAGTATCCTAACCAAATATAACTGCTGTTGTTAGCTAAATTCTGTCTCCAAACTCCTAAATAGAACAATTAGGGTCGCAGATTCAGAGCTTCACTTGTTGAGATCAGAGGACTTATCTTTACAACTCTTCGACCATGTGGGATCATTGGAGCACCAGTGAATGGATTGGATTGAAATATACATTAGGTAAGATTTTTTTATTATTTCTTATTTCCTGAGCTGAGTCACTATAGTTAATGGTCACAAATTCATAGGTTTTGCGGTTAGTAATCAACAAAGTCGGTCTACTAAATAATTTTATTTCATGATGCAACATTCGTATTTTCTTTTGTTACACCACTTTTCTCCAGTCATCAATTCTTTTTTTCTTGTGGTTTCTTGAGCTGATTTAACTAGGAGACGATGTCTTTCTCAACTATTATTTTGGCATCCCTCTCAGTTGATTATGCTGATAATTCTCTATACTCTTTGAATTTTCTTCTCTACACCTAAAGTTGCAGTTAAAGTGCATATTTTGGTTCCCTAACTATGTCCTGATGTATCATCTATTCAGCCTTTTGGATCAGCAAGATTATGCCTTTTCAATTGACTGGATGCTCCCATCGAATTGATAAGCATGGTCGACATTGGCTGGGTTAATCCCATCAGCATGACTTGCCCAATCAACCTGATTAATGTTGTTCATTCGGTTGGCTCGATTCCTCTTGTTCAAGGGTAAAATTAGGTTGCAAAAAATGTAAAGGTATAATTGTAGTTCTGGGTATAACACCCTTCTATGGTCCATGCATATGGTCCATGCAAACAACAGCACTACCAAGATTATTATTTCATTGCCTTCTCACTTTTTTGACTATCCAAAGTAAAGGACACCGGAAAAGAAAGAATATATATATATATATATATATATACTTTTGTCTAAAGTTCATTCCTTGCTTTTTTTTTTCCTATTATATTTTGACTTTGTGAAGAGGAGCTTTAATGCAATAGTAAAATTACTGTCATGTAACTTCATGATCATAAATTTGAGTTATGAAAATAGTCTTTTATGATGTAAGATAAAACTACATATAATAAATCATTGTCCTTTTATTCTTAACGCAATGGTAAAATTATGGTCATAAATTTGAGTTGCGGAAACACTCTTTTATAATTATAAGATAAAGTTGCATATAATACATCCTTCTCTTAGATGAATTTAAGTGTCCTTTTATTCTATTGTTAGCCAAACCCACTTTACACTGAAACTTCAATTGCACTTTGTTCTCCTTGCTCACAAACACATGCGGCACATCTAATTAAAAGCAGCCGAACCTAATGGCGGGGTGCAACTTCTTTTCTTCATCAACTAAATGCAAGAGCAATTTAAAAAGTTTCTTGGAAGTTTCTGCTGTATGTGTTTTGTTCCCTTACTAGCTAATAGATTCTCTCAGTCTCTCTCAGGGCACTTTATTTTCGGTGACAAAAGCACGGTTTGCCTTGAAGAAAAATGAATCTTTCTTTCTGCTCCAGAGTGGCATATAGCTAAGAGATGCAGAAAGAGGAGCCACCATGAGGAAGCAAACAGAGCAGAGCCGGTGCCAATATACTGTGCCCACTTCACCGTAACTCGACCACTCTATCATACTGTTGCTAGCTATAATTTCCAAGACAATTCTCACTGCAGTATACAGCAAAAGAAAACCTTGGAACTGTATCGCTTGATTGTTCTGCATTCAGTGTGTTAGAAAATTGCCAAACGTGCAAAGTAGGATCAGTTCATAACTTATGTATTGAGATTTGTTTTTTAATGTCTTCTTGTCATCATTTTGAATGAATTATGAGGATTTATTTATTGCATATAAGCCAGTGAATCAATGCTTCCGTTTGGCAGTTGATCATGATCAAGTCAGGATAAAGCTTAACGTGTTCTGATCTCGAGGTAAGCTGTTAAGATAATAAATAATAGTGACTGCTCGTACCAGAAATTTATACTCTTTCACAATAGTTATTAACCAAATAATGAAACAAACTGATCACAAGGATAATAATGCTATATTAGTTCACAAGTTAGAAATTTTAAATTTAAATTTAAATTTAAACTGACTATCAAAGAGAGTTAAATACAGTAGGTCTGCCTCCTTTTAGGTGTGGTACTATAATTGCTTCTATAGGTGGGATCATGAAAATTCAGGTATATTTATTCTACTCACAAAAATGAGACCTAAAACAGTTATGACTGGTAGCAAAATAAATATAGCATTGATTGTTTCTCTCTCCTTTAATCTTTCCTCAGGTTTTTGTTCGAATCAAAACGTTTAACTAAGATTAAAGAATGAAACTGATGATTCATTCTTCAAGATAAAAGAACCTTAAACATATTGATCTGTATTTGATGACCATCTTTACACCTTTTTCTTAAAAAAAAAAAAAATCTAGATGCAGCAATTCAAAGAACCAAAATATGAATCATATCAAACGCAATTTTCTACCTTGTTCTGCCTCCCTGTGATCCAGAGAAGAGTTGTTCTTGCAAATGAACGTGTTTCATCCACCCTTGATATTCCTCCATTGAATCCGCCTGCCTCCTCCACGTCTGAATCCAATTCCAGTTCACTCACATGCTTACTGCACCACTTAGAATCATGGAGCTGAACCGTGGCGGCGAATGGGCTGCTGCTCTGCTTCAGCTTCAGGTCTGTTTTCCCACTTTGAATCACAGGCAATCGGAACGACACTGCTCTCCTTGTTTCCACGTCCTCCTCCTTCTGCCGCAGCCAAATCTTGGACACCGAGAAGCTCTCTTTTTTCGACAAGCTATCAAACAACTTGTGTGCATTCCGTTCATCGCCTCTTGAGCTTCTCGCCACATTGAACTCATTAAACCCTTCTCTTCTGGAGTTGCCGTCGCACTCCGACCTGGCGATTCGTTGCCCAGGCTTCTTGAAGCTCGCCGTGTTCATCACCGGCTTGATGGAAACCCTAAGAACAGACCTGTCCTCCATAACGTACTCGTACGCCCCCATGGAAAAGCACCGCCTTTGGTTCACTTCCCCGCTGCTGCTGCCTTGCGCCTCACTTCCACCAATCTCCACGTTTCTAAATTTCCCAAGTTTTACAGCCACATCGACCTCCTCCTCCTTCGCTGATATTTCATCATCAATTGACTCGGATTCCCTTCTCTGGGAACCAAAACCGATCTCTCGGGAGCTGTTCTCCCCGCCGGATTCAAGAACGACCACCATGGGGCTGCCGCTGTGGCTGGGCGACAAATCATGAAGGAGGCTCGCCCTGCACAGCGGGCAAGTGGAGTGGGAGAGGAGCCAGGTGTCAATGCACTGGATGTGGAACGCGTGGCTGCACTTAGGGAGCAGCCGGAGTTTGTCGTCGCCCTCGAACTCGCAGAGGCAGACGGCGCAGTCGAAGGGGTCCTTGACGCCGGCGATGGACTTGTACTGGAACACGGGGAGGGCGTCGATGAAGGCTTGATCGACCCCCGCGTCGTGGAGGTGGAACAGCTGCTGCAGCTCCCCTTGGAAGGCCGTGGCATGGCCCATTGTCTCCGGGTCCCTGTTGCTGGGCCGGAGGAAGTACCTCACGAGCAGATGAAGGAGACCGGAGACGAAGAAGATGATGGCCAGGATTACTATGATCAATAGGATGCTGGGGGTGATCCTGTTCCCAAAATCTGCTAGCGAAGGAGGCGGAGGAGGTGCAGAAAGGAGACTCCTTTCCGCCATCGATAGGACAGGAATACAGGAGGTAGAAGTAGATATTGTTCAGCGGTGCTTGTCCTCTCTCTTAACACCAAAACTCCATGCCCAACGAAGCTCACAGTAATGGAAGTAGAAGAAAGAAGCTGTTATTTGAGGTCAAAATGGAGAGGAAGTGGTGGTGGAGAAATGAATGGCGATGTCAGGTGATGGGGTCACAGCTATAAATGAATTTTTGCTTACGCATGGCATGGAAATGGACGGTGATAGCAGATCACAATAACGATTATCTAGAAAAAATGGAAACAGAGAATTGACTAGAGATTACAGAAGCCTGCGCTCGATCTCGTTTTCGATTTGCAGAGGGACCGGGGCAGAAGAGCTGAGTTGAGTTTTCGAGGTGATTCTTTTATTTAGTTCAAATCCAAACAAAACAATTCTTCGGCTTCTATTTGACTTTGCATGCACCTTCGTCAAATGTTTCGTGTTGCTTCTGTCCTCCTCCTCCTCAACGTCTGCAATCTGCATGGTTTGTCACGGAAACAGAAGGGATATCATGATTTGTGCCGGAAGAAGGGGGAGGGGAGGCGCTAGTTTAGACTTCTACCTAATAAAGGGCTGGGATTTCCCGTGCCTGGTGTCTCATGCTACATTAACGAAGACATTGTATAAGCTCTTGAGGTTAATTTAGTTGTTCAGTGTTACACGCAGTGAATATGTAGTGTCTGAGAGTCGATTTTTTAAAGAAAAAAAAATAATATTTTGCAAATTATAATTATATAAAATTAAGGTACTAGTAACTAAGTTAAAGGGTAAAAAATTAGGATAGGAGACAGAGACTTCACCTTATCAGTGAGGAAAATGTCCTTTTAGTTAATTTACATGGTTGTTTAGGGACAGAATTTGATAGTGAAAAAAAAAATATGTAAGAAAAATTAGAAAGAAAAAAAAAAGAATATAAATTTTTTGTTAGGAATTCAGATCCGAATATTTTTTTGATTCTGGGTGTTCAATTTAAATATTTGCTTCGAAATATGAACATTAAATGTCATTGTTATTATACAATTAAATATATTGTACTAATTAATAAATGACATGATCTTAGGAGCAAGCACGACCTTATTTAATTAAAAATAAGATTGTAATTAACTCCAGATCTCTTCAGATCCAAGGTTTATGCATTTATATATGACTGATCGAGGCTGTTTCCTCTTGTTTGTGTTCTGTTTAACTTAATTTCAAATTATGCATCAAACTCGATAAGATTGCTCTTCTTGTCTCTCATATCTTGGATTAATGTGTCAATATTTTTTTTTGTTCCCGCTAAGTCGAAAATATTCACAGTTAATTACAAAATTATGCCAAAAGAGAAACTATTAAGTAAAACAGAAACAACATAAAAAGTCTAAAAAACTCGCAAGAGTGGCATCGACTGTCCTCAAAAATTAAGTGCATAATTCTAGCAAACTCCCAGAAGACCACACATCAACTATATATATATGTTTGCTTGATGCGCTTCACAATCTTAGAAAAAGAGGGAAAAAGAAACAGCAAAGAAGTTGACCCTTCCAACTTTAATTTCGAGACTAAGAATCTAATTAAGTCGAGACGATGAGTTCTTTCATTTTTCATCTTCTATACAATAATAATAAATGATAAAAAGTCAAACTTTGATGTGCCAAATTTATTAATTCTGTCCACTCGATCTGCCCACAGTAATTACTAATTGGTCCATTGAAATGATGTCATGGCTCCTTAGATCTTGTATACAAATTAAACTTGCATCACTTCATCTGCCTTTCAACGACTACAACTACACATTCTCTCATCTCTTCCAATGTTGCATCATCAGTTAGAATTAAGAAAATAGGTTTGTATATATATATACTGTTGCAATTGTGCTGCAGAGCGACGTCAAATGTCTGTGTCTTTTTGGAGTGGTAGCCCTCAAGTTAAATAATAAGCAGAACCTTTTGACTCCAACTAATCCTTATTCACAATATAAACTGCCCATTATTTGGATAGTCAATATAATGGAGAGGGAAAAAGAAGAAGAAGAAGAAGAAGAAGAAAAAAAAAATACCCCCACAACTTGCCTTTATTTTAGAACACCTAATTTACAGCTTGCAAAGAGACAGTGATGATTTATATATATACCAGATATTTATTCGCCATGAATGAGGCACATGTTAGGAACTAAATGGCAACAGTGCCTTGAACTTCAATATACAACAACATGCATGCCGACTGCTATATCTTTGAAGGGAGCTTAAATGAAGGAGATTTGCATGGAGTTTTGATCTCTTTAATTTTAAATGTTCTATCAGAATAATGTAAATTAATTCCTTTGATGGCTCTTCCAAGCCTTGTGCACTACTCTAGGCATTTTTATGAATATGAATTTACATGTTCAAATAATGCAGCTGATCGATTAAATATAATGAGCATGCTGTCGTAGTCGAAAACGAAGTCTTAATTAATTTATGTTTAAGATTTATTAGAATCAAACTTGTGGGAGAGATTTGTCGTCGTTCGTCGTCGTCGTCTATATACCCTTACCTTGATCTAATAATTGTTCCATGTGATATACGTACAATACATGGATGATGGACCACGTTCCTGTGTAGAACAGTGAACAGACAACCTGAAATCTCAAACGCTCAAGTTGACACATGAAGCAACGTGCAAGCAAGCTTATAGTTAAAGTTTACTTATTAATTATTTACCTTAATAAGTTTCTTTTGCAGATTTTTTATATATATTTTTTTGCTGAGTTTGATAACAAGACACGTTACGATATTGATAACTATATATATTTATAATTTAGTTTGAAAATAATATAAAAATATAAGTTACTTTATATACATTAATGAATAAATTTAGGTTTTGCAGTGAAAATAAATTGAAAAAAAAAAAGTAATTAAGCCGGTAGAGTTTAGCTGCTCTGGGCCGCAAATACAGACAGCATCACAAGTCTGCTTTCCATGGGCTGGGTCTCTTGAGCAATCTGTTCATGGCTATTGATACGGAGAGACATTGTTGTTGGAAGAAATTGTCCCGATTTTCGGAGGAAAATTAAGTTCTAAATTGAATTAGATTTACCTGTTGAGTTGCTTGAGCTGATAATTTTAAACTACCTTGAAATGCTAAGTTGAGTTGCTGAGACTGATAGTGGCCGAGTGAGATATGCAAGTTGCATTTGCATATGAGTCATCTAGATTTAGTAGAATCTGAGTCATAGATTTGCACCCTCTATGGGTGTGCATGTGAGAGAGGATTTCTCTCCATGTATTTGTTCACAACATATATGTTTATAAAATAGTATAAATTAATCATAAAGTAAACTACCAACGTGGGACTAAAGTCTTATACATAATGGAGTCTTCTTTATCCATCTCCTTTTTTATTCATATTTTTTCTAACAATTACTCGTCTAAGTGGTTCAAAAGAGATTTAATCAATGTAATATACATGTCAACCTATGTGATGATCTAAAATTCTATTGACCCTGATGCTTGACTTAGTGATTTAGACTCGTAGAAAAATGTCACAACGTTACATCTTTTATAAATTGACAGTTACAGATAATAAAAGAGATAGTTATAAATGTTTCACCGAGTAGCTATGACAACTATGTAATTAAAGAAAGTTGACAGATGGAATGGACACACCTAGATAAGGAGTGCAATGACTGAAATGGACGCGTTCAAAAAAAGATGCAACCACTGCACTCAAATTTGTATAAAAGCAATATTAATATTCGATCGGGATAATGAAAAGGCAATTTGATTTTTTTCAACTCAATTATGATCTTGTTTTATATGTTATTTATTTATTTTCTTACTTTTGTGTCTTTTTACCACAAAGTTTAATCCGGAGAGATTTCACCCAAAGACTCTATTGGATTAATTCTCTCCTAACTCTCTATGTCTATGAAAGTTAAGATTTATTTGGTCACAGTTTAACTCAAGAGAAGTAGATCCTCCATTGGTTATGAGTCATATCACCGACTCACATTATCGACGATCCAATAATGACTCTGTCATGGATCTAATAATGAGGAACAATTCGACAGACAAATTCAATTTGCAAAAGAATTGATCTCAATTGTCTAGGTCCATTTGGTCAAAACTTATATAAATTTTAAAGAGTTTAGTTCATCTAAGTAATCTTTGACTTAAATCAACTAAGTAATCTCATATTCAAATCATCTATTTACTTGTTTAATATGAATTTGAGTGAAACCAAAATTAAAAGGTGCTCATTCTAATAGTGTTTTGATATGGTGCTCAATTCATTCATGAGCACTTTTATTATTCACCGTTTAATCAGGTGAGCATTATAATACAATCCTTAAATCCTAAGTGATATATATATATATATATATATAGAAAGTTACTTAACGGTGGTTAGTAACAGTAATAGTAGCAATAATTAATGGTGGTCCATTAGATAGATAAAGATAGAGATAATAATAATAATAGTGTTGCTGTTGTTGGTTTGTGACACATGGGGGACACTGCAGCCTGCTGCCTCTGCAGCTCAAGTCATTTTCCAATTCATCGCAGCAATTTAATTTGCACGAAATAGTATTTTAATTAAATGTGTCAGCTGTTTTCATCCTATCGCATTTGAATTCTACCTGTACCTAGTCATAAGTCATGGATAGGATACCTATTAGCTACTTAAACCCTAACAGTCCTAATAGAAACAAAACCCTACTTGTCCAATTCATTTCATTTCTAATTAATACATGCATCCAGCAAAGTTTTTTATTTTATGCTACACTAATTGGTATATTATCATTATCGTTTTAAAATATATATAGGCGGCGCTAAAGCCTAAAGGTCTGTTATTAAGAAAAGTTTCATACGGTTTTTTTTATTTAGATAAATAATACCTTTTATTAATTTTGATTAAAATAATTACATAGTAATTTTTAAACTCGTTTGTTTATTTTAGAAAAAAATAAATAAATTTTAATGGCCTTTTAAATTTATTTATTTAGATTCAAATGCATTTTTTAGTTTGATTACTTTTAAAATATGAGTAGACTTTAACGATCAATTGTGTTAAGCTCTTTTTGTATCTATTTGTTTACATTAAAAATTACGATGAAAATTAAGCTAAAATTATTACTGGATCAGTTTTATCATTTAATCACTTTGAAAAATAAATCGACTCCTATAGCCTTTTAAGTACACTTTTTTTTTTTAATCCAAAATTTAAAACATAAAAACTTCACATAATTATTTTAATCAAAATTGTTATATATGAGTAGTTTAGTTATTTTGAAACTGTTTTTACAAGCAAAATTCAATGCGATTAGCATTATTAATCAAATTTATTGCATGACTATATAGTAATTTGACTAAAATTGTTAGATAAGCATATATAAATTTTGACTATATGCTACTGTTATTTAGCAATTTTGACCTATTATAATTTTAAATTTATATTTTATTTGACTAAAAGGATATAAAATTTATGATTTCATACTTTTGATTAAAATAATAATACATCTCTATTTAGCCGAGGACATGCCTCAGGAAACAGCTGATATTTTTCTTTTCTTTCGCCACATGAATGATGAATTTCATTAGATATTCAAAGAGCACTTAAAGCTTTTTTATAATCAGGTTTCATATTCTTTTAATTTGATGATAATTTTTTTTTAAAAAGTATCACTTTGATATATGGAGTGCTTTGTTGTTGTTGTTTTTTTAAAAAAATTTATGCGCTTGTTCTTTTGTGTGCTTGTGAGTTGTGTGTTGGTAGCTTTGGCGGCAGAAAAGGAGGGTTGATTCAGCAGATTGGTGTATTGGATACGTAAAACCCGGGAGAGGAGGATACGTTGCTTTCCATCACAACCCAACTTGTTGAATCTTGAATTCGCCGTGCCTTGGGATACAGTTGTCTAACCCCAACAAGGACCTGCAGGTAATTCCGCCCAGGTAGGAGGGTGCACCAGCACTTGGCCCTCAAGAACTGTCTCCTTCATTGCCCATTTGGGGAGTTGAGTGGCAGTAAAACCCTGCACTGCACAACAACACACACAGAGAGAGTTGGTGTAGATGAGTAAAAGAGCACAGCAAGAAATAAATACACCACTGACCACAGTCTGGATTATCTTTGTTTTCCCTCTGCTTCACCAAAGAGCAATACCATCCTACACTCTTCTCCTTCTTCTTCTTCTTGGATTTGAAGCACTCACAGCTCACACACCACAGGAAAAAAAAAAGGAAAGGAAAAGATGGAAGCAGTAGTTGCAGATGAAGAAGAAGAGGAAGATACAGAGCAGCAGACAGCTTGAGGTGACTTAAATTTGAGTGTGTGTGTGTGTGCGTGTTTGCAATGTATGATATTGGCTTAATAGGCTCAATCACTCTTCTTCTTCTCTTCTCATTGTTTTGGTCTTTGATTTCCAGTGTTAAATTTCTGTGGAAGATCTTGTAGCTAGTTTAATTTATCTCCTGCTAATGTTCTACATTAACATTGGTGTGACATGGAAGAAAGGGAGAAGTAGAGAACAAGGAAATCAGACAAGGAGTCAACTTGCTTGTTCCCTCTGTTCTATTTATTACCTCCCTTTTCAAAATGTGGAATGTTGGTGCTTCAATTTTGTCTCTTGCTCTTGTTTCTTGCATCTTGCCTTGTTTGTTTATTTATGCTGCTTTTTGGCCATCTCATTTTCATTCTTTGTTGGGCCAATATTTATGTCTGCAGTTTTCAATTTAAAACCGCAGCGTTAACTCGTAATAAATGGTCAAGAGGTGTGGAATGTGTAAACCCTAAGAGAGTCTTCTTAGTTGCAGCTAGAATACAAAGCTCTTCTTTGTTGCCCGGAAAGAGGAAACTATACAAATCTTTTGTATGATCATTTGTTCGATCATACTGCTGGATTTGGAGGTGTACTTTGAGCGAGTGTTTTTTGCCCCCTTGTTCATAATTAAAATAGAGATAAAAATAAAACGACTATTTCCTCAGATGCAAAACCAATGAGTTTCATCTCTTTGTTGAATGGAATAAAATTTAAGTTTTTTCTGTTGATGCAAGTGCAATGGTAAATCTGTCCCCCCTGCCGCTAAGACTTAAAACTGAATTATTAGCCCCCAAGGTCTGCTCGGACGGCTAGCGCAGCCGTGTTAAAGTCCAAAAGGGCAAGGGGTCGATTCCTGGATGTCACTGCCAGGCTACCAATGACTCCGCATTTCTGCGCTGGCTATCTTGGATTCCTGATTTTACCCTCCTCCACACGTAGGGGCAGCGGTGGGGGGCCGCTAATGTGGCGGTTCCATATTTTTTAAAACTGAATTATTATTATTTTTTTAAAAAATAAATAAAGAGAAAGAAAGTGGAGGGAAATCAAAGAGATGAAACTTTGTTTTTCATTTTTATATATATATATATATATATATATATATGTATATATATATATATGAATTTGATATACCGTGTGATTTATGAACTTGTGTGCAACTGCGAGAATGCATAGTAATTGGAAATGCATTTTTCTCTGTGTGCTCTTTGTTTGGTACCACTAGTCAATTGCCAGATTTCGATTACGATCCAGGAATCTGGTTGTAATTCAGCCGGAATCGAAATCCGATTGGATCGCGGCAGGAATCAGATTCTAGCGCGGTTGGAATCAGAATCCAATCAGACCACGATTGATTTTCGATAGGATTGCAGTCAAAATTTAGTCTGATCGTGGCCGCAATGCTTTTGAGGATCAGATGATGCACTAGA
>JBAMHZ010148500.1:0-15387 GCA_037177395.1 Alpinia galanga | reverse complement strand
TAACCTAGGTAGCCATGAGCAAATAAAACCAGGAAGTGGTTCGGCAGCAATATCTTCTACAAATAATGGAGCAAGTGGACCCAGTATAAGAGAGAGTGTATCTGAAGCAAACAATTGGTTTTCTTTTGTCAGTGAATATGCAGGACTTTTCGACGGTTATGGAAATAATGGAGTGCCACCCTCACAATTTTTTTGTCTTAATGATCTCTGTCCCAATTCTTTCAGCAATGCAGAGCCAATTGGAATTAGTAACCAGGTTCTTGAACCAGGGTTTTCTGAAGGACAGCATAATAGAGGTTTATTGCAAAGGACAAATGTTTCTCTTGCTGAAAGCCCTTCAAGAACCTTTGAGAATTCTTTCAGTGTTATTGATTTCTTTTCCAAGGACGATGGAAGAAGACAAAGAGTCAAACTTGGTGATGCAAACTCTTCATGCAAGAGAAAAAATGTTGATGTAGTTTGTGGGGAGTCTTCCCCTGTTATAAGTTCTACGACTTGCAGTGATGGTGAGATTAATTTGTTGCCCTATATCTTGCTTTTTTATGTTATTTTGGAAAAAGTATATGTCTCATCTCTGTTCCTCATCAGGTTCAAATAATACTAAGGAAGATATAAATACAAGGAGTACAACAGCTAGAATTGTAGCTTCTGAAGACTGGTCTTTGGTTTCTTCTGTTGGAAATGAAGAAAGTTCCAAGAGGAACACACGTAGAAAAATCACCCATGCAGATCAAACTGCTACGTCTACACCTAATCTTTATCTAGAAGAGGATTCCTTTTCTCTTTATAATCCTTGGCCTGCTGTTGAAATATCCTTTATGGATGTTCCCTCAAATCCTGCAGTGCACTCTAGGTTGACTGGTAGAAATGCGACACCAAATAGGCAGCATCTTGCACATGCAATTCCTGGCTCAACTTTGGATCTATATCCTCATTTCCAATTATTAGGAAGTTCCACCAGTGAAGTAGGAAGTTCTTCACAGTCTCCAATGCCTAGTATTGATGAAGCTACTGAGGAACTAAACTTAGTTAGTGGTACATTAGATCAAGAAGCTGTACATGAGTCCTTGAACTTAACAGATTCTGTACATAGAGATGGGAGCATGAGCTTTGATCTGCATCATGATCATCCATCCACATTGGTGGAGAATGTGCATCATCAATCAGGATCTGTTAACTGTCATTATCCTTCTTCATTCTCGATAACATTTAATATGTTGCCAAAGCAAAATGGTGGTGTTTCAGGTGTTCCTTTGTCCACATGGAGTCATGCAGCTGCAAGAAGAGAAGGAAGAAGCAGGACATTAGAGGTATAAAATGAAACATCACTATTGGTAATAGTTTTTAAGGCCGTTCAGCTTCTGTTTTCTGTTTCAACAATTAATCCTTTTATTCACTTTTGTGCACCAATCACCTGTTAGTTTTCACACTTAGCTATATCAAATCATGGATTTTGCACTTAAAAGAATGAAGCTTAATTGTGTTGGGCACGTCTGAAATTAATGTATCTTTTGAAACATTTACTACACATTCCTGTCGATATAAATGATTTTGTTTCAATTATAACCAGTGTCACTTTTCAAACGTTGCCTGCGTGTGCTAAAAAATGTACTCTATCGAAATGTACAGAAAATAAATTCCTAACCAGGAGGTTGAGACTTGCATAGCTGCATGTGCATACGCATAGCATTTCCCGATATCTAAGGTTGAAAGATAAACATTGGCAATCCTTTAACCTATGAACAAACACTGATGTTGGGGATGGATATCACAATAAGGTTCCTTATAAATTGGTTCCTTCATTCATCTGAAAAAAATCTTTTTAATTGTGAAAATTTTGTTACAATTTAATTAATCAAACCTTTATTTTGTAACTTGTAAATATAGAAGGAAGTAATTGGAATATTGCAATTGGGTGAGATCCATATAGGGCTAGCAATAGGAGGATCCCCCTGGATATGGTGGCATTCTACTTATTAACAATTTTTTTTCTGCAGGGTCCCCTGGTATTTGGTAGGGCTAGAAATTCACATGACAGGTATCAAGATATGCGGATGGACATCGATAATATGTCTTATGAGGTAATTAACTCAGCCTTTTCTTGTGACTTAGAGCAAGGATCATTTGAACTTTTAACTGTAAAAACCATCACATGCAGGAACTCCTGGCGTTAGGTGAGCGTATAGGTAATGTCAACACTGGACTCGGTGAGGAAAAAATCTTGAGCGGCCTACGGCAACGCAAGTATATACCTAGTTTATTGGAACCATCAGAGGATACTGAACATTGCTCCATCTGTCAGGTATGACTGTGCAATTCCTTTAAGCAGTACCAGTTTGTTTGGCACGAAGTCACTGGTTGAAGTATTCTCTTTCGAGTAGCTACGTAAATCATGTTGCTTCCATTGTTGACAGGAAGAGTATGTTGAAGGAGAGGAACTAGGCCGGCTTTATTGTTGTCATGACTTCCACACCATCTGCATCAAGCAATGGTTAGGGATTAAGAATTGGTGCCCTATCTGTAAAAACACTGGTCTTCATGGTGCCTGATAAGTTGCAGAATGGATCCGAAAAAATGAGTTTGAGTGGCTTTTTCTTTGCTAAATTAGTATGTGATGGGCAACATTTTTCTAGTTCTTCCTTGAAATTGCATGCACAGTGCTGCTATTTTTTATGTTCATATTTTGTTTTGCTTGAAATGAATGTTCTTGATGAATTCCAAAGTATTTCTCGACTGAATTGTGGATGCTAGAACTAATTCTATAACCCACAGGTCTTTGATTCTTTCGATCATGAATGTTTATTCAACGCGATAATGAAGTTTGAATCATTTAAGCACAGTGTAAAAGATCGTATTGTTTTATGGTTCTAAAGATCTGGTGATTGATTTATTGTGGAAGTGACTTTTCAAACCATTCGTGATTAATAAAAAGCCAACTAGTATTTTAAATGTGCAACTCCTATCATTTTGGATGGTTCTTAGACAAAAGTGAGAAAGAAAATGGGATTTAGAAATAATTAAGACACAAGAATTGGAGTAGATATAGATTCAACAATATGGAATACTACAAATTTTTTGGTAAATGATAAAAAAAAAACTTGGTGAATACATTAATATTCCACTTTGTAAACAGGTTTCAATTTTTGTTCTTAGCAAAATTAAAAAATTAAAATATAAAAACACCACATTAGCATTAGCAGTCCCCACTTCTTACCAATGTCATTCCTTACGTTGCTTGAATTTAAATATCATAATAAAATTGTGTATCCTTGATAAAATAATTTTACAAAATGCTATTAAAGTCAGGTATAAATTAAATTATATAACGCAAAATGTTTTTAAAGAAATTATCAACGAAAATTGGTGAAATTAATCAAACTTATTTTTTTTCGATGCCTTTAGTTTTACCTTCAACTTAACTAATACTGAAGAAATCGAAATCTCCACATTCCAGTCCAATTGAATTAACATACTTAACCAGCATCATGCATCAACCAATAATTTCTACACCATTTTACTAAGGCACAATTAAGATACAATAATTATGAACAGAAAAACTGATCGAAGAAATAAAATATAGATCACATAATCCTTATTCATAAAAGTTGAAACAGAAAATTAAATTCGATTTCTTTATTCTGTCAAAAAACGAAAATCACAGCGGTAAATAACTAGAGTAATTTAGTTGTAAAAATCATCAGAAATCATCATTCATCACAACTGGAAATCCACTGGCCACCAAAAAAGTATTGAGTTCAACATCCAAAATGGCACAATTATCAGCAGTCTGAGTTTTCAAAATAAGAGCTGCTCAACGAGTAATCTAAAGAACCTTGGTGCCTAACCAATGTCTGAAAAGTAAACACTAAAACCTCAGCTGTTGATCTTAAGCAAATTACACAATTGCATTTGCTGCACTTGCAATCCTTGGCCACAGGTCTGCGCATTCCTTGCCAATTGGTCCAGTAATTGCAGATCCTGACACAATTAAACAGTTAGGGAAGTCCTGAAATGATCGGAACACACCAAAGGCTAACGAACCAAACAGCATGGTATAGTTAGTACCTTTCATTTCTCCCTTTGGATTAACAATCACTCCCGCATTGTCTGTATGATTCGAAAAGCAAATGCATTGGATAATTGAGAAAATGTCAATGAAAACACTCAGAAAGCAGAATAAATGAAAAGTTACTAGTTTGGAATCAGTCCAAAAATACTTAACAGGCTATTGGGCAGTAAAAATTAAAAAAGACAATACAACATGTGAAGTGCTTATCCTACATAGAACAGGGACACATACAGAAATAACTATAGCAGATATGCAAAGATGTAACATTAGCAAAATGGTAAATGATCCAGTGGTGCATCAAAAATAAATAATTTAGCTATCAATGTGTTGCATTGAATATCATACAAATAACCAGACAAATTGTGAGGGAAACCAAGAGAAACAATTTTCAGAGTAGGAACATAAGCAGTAAACAACCATATGAAAGGCAAGATGATAATAACAGTAGGTACACAGATATTGAAGGTTCAGAGGGTGACGATCCAAATACATATAAAAGCACGATCAGAAGCAGTTTAACCTTGACCCTCCTGTCTGGTCCCATACGACAATTGTTACACATCTAATGTGGTACCACGACACCTTGTGGTTCTTAATGCCAGTGCTATGTCACCGATGTTACTAGTGGCAAGAAATTAAAAAAAGTGAGATATTTTCCAGAGAGTAGAAGTACACTACCATGTAGAAGGCAAGGTGATATTAGCAGTACAAGTAAACCGAAGTTAGGGGCGGAGGGTTTAAAACCTGTATAATAACATTGTTGGGAGACATTTGACCTTGTGTCTCCCGTCCCTAATGGTAATTGTTACAACCAGGAATCGGTAAGCAAAAATTATCGCCCTTGAATTAAATCACATCACTACGATCTCAAACTTCCACATAAGCTCAGTGTAATCAACCACGTTCAATCCAAGTATAGTGAGATGTAGTCAGTGGTTCAAAAAACTATAACTTGGAATAAGTTATAAAACAAATATATACAAAAAATCAACTTGAATATAGAGATCAATCAGCATACCTTCAAAGTACATGTATACGCCGTCCTTTCGGCGCCACGGCTTCCGCTGACGAACAATCACAGCAGGCATGACCTTTTTCCGGAGATCAGGCTTCCCCTTCTTGACAGTAGCCATAACCATGTCCCCGACGCAGGCAGAAGGCAAACGGTTGAGGCGGCCCTTGATCCCCTTTACAGAAATGATGTAGAGGTTCTTCGCTCCGGTGTTATCAGCGCAGTTCACAGTTGCCGCCACTGGTAGACCCAGAGACATTCGGAACTTGTTCCCCGCCGTTCCTCCGCGACCTACAAAGCCCACAGGCCACAAATTGAAATAAATAAATAAAAAAACGTCGCAAAAACTCAACTTTCTCCACAACGAAGATCTTCAACAGCCGATCCGACAAAGAAAATGCTAAAAAAAACAATAATCAAATCAATTACGAGCAGCGAGCAGAGAGGGCGAGAGGATTACCTCGCTTCGACATTTTGAAAGAGGACGAAACACTGCTGCCACCACAAGAAGATACCAATTGTTGCGTCCTTGCTGGCTTTTTATTTATACAACGAACGGAATCAGCCTAGGGTTTTAATGTTGCATGATTTTACGATAATGCCACTGGGCCTTTGAAAGGTGGGCTTCAGTGGGCTGCTGATAAAATCGGATCCGTTTGTTTCAAAATGACCCGACCCGATCCGAAACAATAGGCGGCACCTCATGTTTGACTTTGACCCGATGGTCGCAGTCAACGCCGGAAACGGAAGGGGGTTTCCAAAAATCAAAGAACAAAATCCGTAAAAAAATCGGGTTCGGGAAGTGGCTAAACAATTATAAAAGGATCCGAATCCGGATATCTGGAATGAATTGTAAGATCCGATAAGGACGAGCACAAAAGTAGTAGAGATCCATCCACCTGCCGTCTCTCCTCGCGTCCAGCCATGGCGTCTTCTTCCATCTCCTCTTCCGCTCTCCGCCTCGTCGCCTCTCCCAAGCTCCTCCCGAATCCCTCCGCTTTCCCTTCCAACGCCTCCTCCTTCCTTTGCCTATCAAGGTCGGTCCGTTTCTCCTCCACCATCTCCTTCCAATCTTTCCCAAGATCCTCCCCAATCCCCCTCCGAGCCCAGCAGCAGCGGCAGCAGGACCAAGATTTGGAATCCGTGGACGCCTCCCTCCTCCCTCCCAAGATGCGAGACATCATCGCCCTCTTCCAGTCGGTCCCCGAGCCGAAAGCCAAGTACCAGCAGCTCCTCCACTACGGCGCCCGGCTGCCGCCGCTCGACCCCGCGTTCAAGACCGACGCCCACCGCGTACGCGGTTGTGTATCCCAGGTCTGGGTCCGCGCCTTCGCCGACCCCGACGACCCATCCGCCGTACGCTTCGAGGCCGATTCCGACTCCGCCCTCACAAAGGGCCTCGCCGCCCTTCTCGTCTTCGGCCTCTCTGGATCCCCCGCCACCCTCATCGCCCGCGTGCCGCCCGACTTCGTCCAGCACCTCGGCCTCCGCCAGAGCCTCACCCCGTCCAGGAACAACGGGTTCCTCAACATGCTCAAGCTCATGCAGCAGAAGGCCGTCCAGCTGTACATCGAATCTGCCGGGAGCGGCGAAAGCAAACCTGTAGAATCCAAGACGGTGAGCGCAACAAGTAAAGAAGTAGAAAATTCAATTTTGAGTGGCGAAGCCGAGGAAGTCCCTCGAGAATCGGCCTCACCGGTCAACGGCAACTCAAACCTCGCTGACAAGGATGAGACGTCGGATAGGGATGATATTGGTGGAAGAAGGAAGAGAATCATCGAGAAATTGCAACAAGGGCTATCTCCGTCGGAATTGGAGGTGGAGGATGTATCTTATCTCCACGCAGGCCACGCCGGAGTCAGGGGGAGCACTGATGGAGAGACGCATTTCAATGTCAGGGTGATCTCGAAGGAGTTCGAAGGGAAAAGCTCGGTGAAGAGGCACAGGCTTATCTATGACCTGCTGCAAGAGGAGTTGCAGAGTGGATTGCATGCACTGTCCATTGATGCCAAGACTCCATCAGAAGCTAACTCCATCTAAAGGTTTTCACTATTCATGTCTTTTTTTTTCTCTATTAAATTGAGAGTACAAGACCACAAGCTTGTTAGACTTTCTCAGTGTATCCTCATCTGGTAAAACTGATAAGAACTAGTTGATAAATGTCTTTGTAGTATAACCCTGTTTGTCCATATTCAGATTTCTTTGTAGTACAGCCTAATCTCATAATGTGAGATAGCATAAGTTTTTGAATTCTGGTTTTATCTGATTTCATTGTTCTTGAATAACACAGTTGATGAGGAAATGTAAGAAAATGGTATCTATTAGCTCTTTGTTTTTGAGAACTTATCTAATTTTTCTCTTAACTGTTCTTTACTTCTGTATAATCTCATCTTAGGAAAACTACATAATCAAGTTCTGCACAGCTATATCCAAGTGGCTTATATACTTTTGTGAATAAGCATATGCATTTATCTACTATTAGTTTTAGTGAAAGAATATTGCATACTACTGTTTAAGCAGAATCAACAATTTGCATTTATGTACTAGTGGATTTATGCAAGGTCATCAAACTATGATCCTATAGCTAGAAACTCATGATCCCATGAATCATGGCTTGGGATCTTGAGTTGAATTCGTGTTTCATTAGGTTTTAGTTTATAATGATTTGAGTCTGAGACACCAACACATACAATCTATGCAGTAATGTAGATTTGATTGTTTAAATGAATGGTATCATGTGGAAGGCTTCTCAATCTGTTGATGCAGACTTGGTCTTATGATTCTTCAACAAATCATTTTAGAGGAATACTAAAACCTTATGCCATGTAGGTTTTTTATGGTGACGCTACAAAATCTGAGGGCCTTGGCACGAAGACAGGATCGAGATTTCATTGTTGGAATTCTCTTTGGACATTGTAAATTAAGAGAGAGAGAGATACATAAAGTGAAAAAACTGATAGAAAAATCTCTGTTTTTCAAGAACTCAGAATTCATTGAATAAACGCTTCCATGAATGGAAATGTTCGAATAATATAGTCAAAAGCATTCACTAACATTATATGAGCATGGTGTTTTTTGCAGTGTTCTTGGTAAACTCTCTTTTCAGAAAATTTCAATTAAGAACTTCATGCAAAACCTTCAGTTGCTTAGGACAACACCAAGGTATCATATACGCGGAATAACAGAGAAGTTTACATGCTTCAACCGATAATGCAAAGCATACCTGTGTACAGTGTTGCTTACCTGAGCGGATCCTTGACACATTGATGCTTGTTTAGAGAGTTTTTCTTCATCAGGGATACATGAATGCATGTCCTTTTCTGCAAGAAATGTCAATGGCAAAAATTAATTCGGAAGCAAACACTTGTGGGAAGATTCACAGTCAAGCACATTGATGGCCCAGATAGTTGATGATCTTTGGGAGAGAGTTCATTTGTATGGAACTCACCCTTGAAAATGAATTATAGGGCACCAAAGAACAAGATGGGGAAGTACCAACTAAGAGAATTAAAAACTTAACAAAGCATTTTTGAAAGATTAAGGAAAATGAAAAGAAGCAAGAGTAGAAAGAGTTACTGATTCATGAAATATATCATAAGCAGATACCCCAAGCTTTAGAATTATTATTGGTGCTATAGGAAAACAGATAATAAATTGCCACGTAAACATGTGCTGATGTGCATGAATATTTAGAAGCAAATCTACCATCAAAGTGAAAAATAAATTTCAAAATAGAGAGAACATACGATGAGAGCTAGTAGCCAGATTCATCACCAGTCAATAACTACATACATATCAGCAAATAATCATGTTTTTGACAGAATTGGTCAGAACAAAAAGAAGCACCTTAATTGGTGAAACATGCATTAAGCCTAATATATCTGACCGGCCAACTGCAACAGCAACACCGGTGTAATGTTGATCAAGGAGTTTCAATAGAGCCTAATACACACGAACAGAAATTACATCTTCAATAAATTAATTAATAACTCTTTCGCCTTCCTCAAATTGTATCATAGAGAAATCCATCTGTCATTCCTTAAATCGTAATTGCAATGTGATCATATATATAGTGGAAGCTAGCATAGAGGGTCCAATTGCTGCTAAAGTAACTTGGAGGTTTAGAATCGGATGGATACAGCCTTTTCTCAATAGCATATAAATCCAAGGAATTAATTTGAGGTCGCTGAATCCACATCCGTTGCATAATTTTGGAAATTACTGTAGATTGTGCTCCACTATCAACAAAAGTCTGGAAACAGAAGGACAAGGCAACTAAAATCATCCCATTAAACTGAGAGAAAGGATTGTAATAACTGAAAAATAAATCATTGTCAAGCCTTCAAGCAGAAAGAAAGTAACCAATGTGATCGTTTTTCTATAGACTGAAACGTATGAGGCTCTATCAGATTATTCAAAGGCATTTTATCTCTATATAACCTTATCATCTTCAATAATTTTGAAGAAAGTTCGGAGTTCACAGAATTCAAAATAGTACAAGTATTACATGTACTTTGAGGCCTATCACTCAAATTTGTGTGCCAAACACTACGATTCAACAGACCAATTTATTTTAACTTGAGAATGGCAAATGGAGGTGAAGCGGCACTATCTTTCATCCTATGGACAAAAATAGATGGCATATGATTTTCCCCATCCTTCCAAGTGATAAACTAATTACAAATGTGATGCTTATCATTATAATATGATCTATCCAAAATCCACTTATTTACTTGATTCATCTTCTGTACAACTAAGAATCACAACCAAGTTGCTATGGCTTACATTACCTTCAAAGGCACTGCATTAACTTCCATATCTACGTAGAGCATAACTTATAGACAGAAATTTGATCAAATGTAAATAGAAATTGATTCTCATTCGATAGTAAAATATACAACAAACATATGTCATACCGCTCTTGCAAAAGCTTCACGATTATGTTCTAAAGTGGCTTCCTAATTTTCATTAACTCCTTTCTGCAATTTAATCATTGATCAGAAAACACTATAAAGATCAGCCCAGTGCACAAAGCTCCCACAAATGTAAAGTTCTGATAAAGGATCTATTGTATACAACCTTCTTCTACTTTGTAAGAGTTTGTTTCTGTAACTCAAATTCATGATCTTTAGTCATACAATAATAACTTTACTGTTGCACTAAAACTTCCTTTCATCAGAAAACACTATAGAGAAAAAAAATAAATCAGCAGCCATACATACTATGAGGCAATTAGCAAAGAAAAAGTTGAATGAATAGTTAGTGATCTTCTAGTTTCTAAATTAACATGAAGCTAATATCAAGTGCATATTCTATTTTTGTGCAACAGGTGTGGACCGATGATATTTGATAAGCCCAAAAGGCCTCACTTAACCATGTGAGATCAACAGGAGGTGGTGACTTTATACTCTCTCATGCCCTCTACATTTCAGCATTGCCTGAGGTGTTGTTTCGTTAATTAGTAAACTAAAGTTGGCATAACCAGATGAGAAGATACCACGATAGTTGCCTATACCATTACCAAATTTGTATGAGGGTTTTCTGAGAGGTTGCAGAATATTGATCTTGATTTTTGTAACATTATCATAAATTACTGGCTCCAAATAGTAGGGACAAATATGGCTTGATGTTGATGACAATGATGTATCATTATCTTGTGATTTCTATTGGGAATGCAAACTTTAGAGATTTCTCCAAGAATAATACATTCATAATGCAAGTAAATTTTGCTAATAATTTCATGCAAAAGTTGGATATTTCAGTGATGCACATCACATCCAAAAGAAGAAAATTTTCCAATCACCTTGTATCGCCGCTATGCCAGCTCAAAATAGTTGAATCTCACAATTTATATTTTTTATTCTTGCACCAATGTGTGTGGCTCCTAGAGCATTTCCACCAGACAAAAGTCAACTGCCTTCCACTTTTAAGATTTAAAGACCATAGAAAGGAAGGATGAATAAGAGAAAACTAATGTCTATGACTGTAGGTAGTTGAAGCAAAAGCAAAAACTAATGTAAAACTTTAGCTGAGATCTAAACGAAGAGGATCTGCTATGAATTGTGAACTAATTGATGTCCTCGAACTGACTGATTGTTGCACTGTAACAGTGTGCTTTGAGGATCGGTAGACTGTCTAATTAGTACATCCCCATGGATATTACCAGGAGCCTCAGACCATTAGTTCTTGACAAACACTGGTAGTATCAGAGATCGGGTGACAAGTTACAGTCAGGTGTCACGTCAAAAGGCATTAGGATTTTGTGCATGTTTTCTGATATACAGGCTACAGGATTTTGCCATGTACCTACTCTGGAACAAAGCTAAGTTTCCACTTTCCAAACAGATCCAGGTATATATTATAGAAGATGACGGAGAGACTACAGCTGGATTCTTTAAGGAGAAATATACACCATGCCTGGTAAAGTTTTTGTTTTACATTAGGATCGACTCACTGTACAAAATTTTTACCTTGCAGAAATTATTACCCAGCAAAGTGTTGCGAGGAGCTGAATGGAAACGGTATACAAAAATAGTCTCAGCTTCCCTTATATTTGTCCATTAGCAGACCAAAACCACCAGAAAGGTCCTGACTAATCAAAGAGTCCCAAGTGGCTGACAGAGAACTTTTTTTTATCTTGAAGCATTGCTCTGACTGCAATGTTAGCCTTCTGCAGCTCGCCTCTGCGACATAAGGATGAAATCATAGAATAGTAGCTAGCAAAGTCATATCCTGGTGGTTTCACTATCTGATATTCATGAGCTTCCTTGTCATTATCTATGTTAAATTTCAAACTAAGTTCATGTTCTGGCCTTGACTCCCTATTACTTTCTGGGTGATGAATGTGTGCTCCCTCTGTCTTTTCAGTTTTCATGTCTAGCATATCAGAATCATGCAGCTTATTCAGTTTTGTAAACATTCTGTGGCCGTTAAACTTTGCTGAAGAAAAAAACATACAAGATATTTCATTTAGAATAAGTATGACATCCTCAATTCTTCCTTGCTCACATGCAACTGATAGAAGATTCTGCAAGGACTCGAGATGGAGTTCATTTCCAGCAGCATTTATGAGATTCGTAATTTCTTCAGACTTCAACATTTCCCTCAACATGCCTCTCGCTTCTTCCAGCCTTCCCCTGGAAAAGAACCCTTTTATAAGGCTCATGAAGCCCAAGAAATCTGGAAAATGCCCTCTACTCCTGCACTGAATAAAGAAGCTTAGACCACTTTCAACATCCCCTTGTTGACAAAATCCACTGATAATAGAAGCAATTGTAAAAGCATCAGGATTCAAACAACTCTTTTCTAGATCTGAGAGAAGTTCCATGGCTTTATCAACTGATCCAAAACTGCAAAAGCCATTTATTAGCTTGTTGTAAACACATGTATTAGGAATAACACCCTCATTGATCATCCTTTTTAAAAGTTTGCTTGCATCATCCAGAAAACCTTGTCTAGACAAAGCACCTATAAGAGTAGAATAAGTAACAACTGTAGGAGGAATTAGAAGTTTTTCCAAAGAATCAAAAACTCTGAATGCTTCAGTTAGGCATCCCTGTTGACATAGCCCATTGATCACAGAATTGTAGATGACTATATTTGGATGCACTTCTTTCTTTTTCATGGTTACACATAGGTCTAGAGCTTTTTCAAGATAACCTGACTTGCAAAGTCCATCCACCACAATGGAGTAGACAAATAAATCGAATGACACTCCATTTTCTTCAGATTGCAATAAAAACTTGTAGGCATCTTCAACTCTACCCTTCTTCTTAAGAGATTCAATAGTTGCGGCAAGGATCCTTCTGCTCTTGAACTTCAAAAAATGAATAGCTTTATCTACACTTTTTTTGCAAAGGTAAAGGAAGATTGCATTTGACCTATCAGATGCAAAGGTCCCATATTGTTTGATGAATTCACCCATTACTATTTCAGTTGTATGTTCATCTCCAGCTCGTGAAAGACCTTCGAGAAGCACGTCATATGATTTGCTCTTGACTGGCAAGTATTTCATTTTCAAGAGCATATACACATTTAATGCAATTTGAAGATGTCCCTTCTTGCACAAAAAAACAACAACATCATTACATATTAAAGAGAGAAGCTCAGGGTCTATGTTCTCCATTCTATGAACAAACCTCAACAAACTATCACCATTCCCTTCACCAAATATTGTCTGAATTAGCATCTTACAAGTAGTTGCATCAGGAAATAGGCTTTTCTCAATAAGGTCTTCAAACACTTTGATAGCGGCTTCGGTCATACTATGCCTACACAATCCTTTAATCATATAATCATGGATGGAAGAACTAGTGAATGTTGAATCCCTTTGATACTCATTGAACAACATAAGTGCCTTTTCAACCAAACCTTCTTTGAAGTAACCATCAATCACAGTAGAATAAGTAATTATATTTGGAACCAAACCCATCAAAGGCAATTCATTAAACAGCTTGCAAGCATCTTCTACCATACCTACCATGAAAAAGGACTTGATGAGTACATTGCAAGTAACAATGTCACAAATAACGCCAGATTCATCTAATCTCCTTTTTACATCCAGGATACCTCCTACATTTGTTTCCTTGAGGTGCCCATGTAACAGTATAGAATAGGTAAAATTATCATTGATGAAACCATTTGAGATCTCATTTGCCTTGTTTATCTGACCAACTTTACACAGAGAATTGATTACCGTGTTATAGGTCACAGACCCAACCTTTATCTCTTTTCTCTCCATTTCCTCAAGCATATTGAAAGCGCCATCTAAGTCCCCCCTCCTACAAAAGCCATCAATCATGATAGAATAAAGGAATTCATCTGCAACAAAACCAAATTCTTCAGACTTCCTCAGTAAGCAAAGTGCTTCCTCCAACTTATTCCTCAAGCAGAAGCCACGAATTATAGTTGTGTAAGTCACTAAATTGGGTTGTATATCCTGATTTGCCATTTCAGCCAGAAAACCAATCACTTTCTCTACGCTCCCCTCCTTACATAGACCATCAATGATGCTAGTATAACTAACTACATCTGGATTTATTCCTGTTTCCATCATGAATTTATGTTTCCGAAGTCCTTCCATAATCTCACCTCTCTTCATATACCCATCAATCAAGCAGGTATATAAAACAACATCAAGCACCATTCCATTGTCTTCCATTTTGCGAACCAGATTGCAAGCCTCATCAATTTTCCCTTCTCTGCATAAAGCATCGACCACCGTAGTAAAGGTGACAACATTAGGATCCAAGCCAGCAACTTTGGCTCTTTCATAAAAGTCTAGACCAAGTGCAGGCACCCCAATCCTTGAAAATCCAGAGATGATGGAACTGCATATGAAATTATCAGTCAAAAATAGATTTTTCTCATCACCTATAGCCTCCAAGACCTGTACTGCTCTATCGAATCTACCTTGAGAACCGAAAGCCGAAACGACCGCACGATAGATTCCGACAGAGGGGCAAAAATTGTGATGCTGAATGCATTCCTGAAGGATCGCAATGGCTTCATCTGGATTTCGTTCAGTGACGCAAAGACCATGGATAAGGGACTCGAAAAGGGAGCTCTTGGGAGTGAAACCGAAGTCCGATTCAGCACGGAAAATGAAGCGCTTGGCTTCCTGGAAGCGGCGGGATTGGAGGAGTGTACGGGCAACAAGGGAGTGAGTATAGGGATTAACGAGGATGGAATTGGAGGTCATTTGCGAGAAAAGATGGAAAGCAAGGCTGGGCTTGCGTGCCCTATGGAGGAAGAGGAGGAGGAGATTGAGCGAGCCAACAGACGGCCCGAGCAAACCAGCCTTGATTTGATTCTGCGGCGTTGAGAGTCTGGGCATGTTCAATTGGTTTAAGCGCCTTCGCCTGGTTGCCAAAGTAGCAAGGCCGGCGGCCGGCGGACAACGGCGCGACTGCAATCCGTGGCGGGGAAACGAAGGCCGGACTGGAACGGCGCCGGCGAACTGATTAGGGCCTGTCGTTGCTCGGCCCAAAAATTTCGCGATGTGTAT
Source organism: Alpinia galanga (assembly GCA_037177395.1). Taxonomy (NCBI): domain Eukaryota; kingdom Viridiplantae; phylum Streptophyta; class Magnoliopsida; order Zingiberales; family Zingiberaceae; genus Alpinia; species Alpinia galanga. Next base: position 300 of record JBAMHZ010148500.1, on the reverse strand, counting down.
ATTTATTCCAAAAATAAAAATATTTCAATAAATTATTTTGCCAAATCATATTTTCTTCCCAAAAATTACAGATAATAAAATTACAATTATTGTTATAATAAATAAATTTTCATAATGTAACAATTTATGCTAAAAATATTAATAAAATAATTAACATTTTAAAATTTATTTTATTTCATAAACTTTCTCCACATCCCACAATTTCCTTCTCTTTTTTTTTCTTCATTCACCATTTTCTTAATATTCTCCCTTTTACTCTTCAGTTGCTATTTACTTTTTTCTTAGCCACATTTGGATTCT
>JBAMHZ010148071.1:0-15393 GCA_037177395.1 Alpinia galanga | reverse complement strand
TCTTTTTAATATCTAATTAATTTTAGGGATAGTTAATCTTATCCCATAATTTATTGAATACATTTTTTTCAACAGTTAAGTTAGAGTTTCAGTAGATCTCTATCAATTATTTTCAATAAATCTCTATCAATTACCTATATAAATTAAAAAAATGCTTGTAATTTTTTAGCGAACTAATCTAGATTCTACAATTATACTATTCTTAAAAGACAGTTTAATACCAAAATTATATTCTATTCATCTGATAAATTTTTATATAGAGGATAGATTTTTTTAAAAATCGAACTGGCCTCAGCTGTTTCCTTTCCTTGTTTACCTCGGTGCAGGTGAAATTTTAGAAGGATTTTAGAGAAATCGTGTATGTCCACTTTTCTGCAAATGCCTTTTTCTTTTCTTCTTATTTACCTCCATGGCATTTCAAAGAAGAATTTTAAGAGAAACGAGATATATAAGTAGTAGAAATTCGTTCCACCTAAGTTAGATCTTATTATTATAGAAGAGTATTTACAGATCTGCGATCCATAATTAGGGTAGAATGAAACACTCTTGTCCATATTCTAGCAACCAAACTATCATCTACTATCTACACTCTTGTGACAAGTATATATGTTCCTTGGAGTTAAGCTTCTCCATTAGCTTCCATTGGTAATTGCATCAACCAGCTTTCTCATCCATTTGCATTGCGCAAATACTGGAAAAAAGATAACGACCACTGGCGTCGTTATAAAGCGAGCCCTGAAAAAGCTTTCAATGTGTCATCGGTTGGTAGGTGCCATTACTTTTGCATCCATGATTGTGGGGAATAGTTCCAGACTACCCCGCCGTGTTCCTGCTCTCATCCCTCTTCGTCTTTGGAGTTAGGCCATCCGTTCATAGAATGCCCGTCTGGATGGCCATTGGTCTTTGAGAGCAGTCGTTCGTGTACAGAATTCTCTGTGGCTATTGCTTCTCGGATGCGGTTCTGGAGCTGTTTGCATAACTCATCGAGTGCGAGCATTGGGAATGGCTCTTCGATAAGCACACCGACCTGAAAGAGTTTCAACCTGGTAAGCATGAATATGAGCCACAGCAGGAACTTTGAAGAAATGGCACGAAGAAAAAATTAAAAGTTACACTTTGAACCTAATGCTATATAACTGGTTTGGAATATATAAGAATTTGACAAAAATAAACTTCGAGGGCTACCTCTCTTGGTTTTATAGCATCATCCTGTGGATAATAGCGGAGACATGCTACTAGTAGAGGCTTTTTAGTCGCTATCCTTCCACGTTTTAACTAAGCCAATATATTATCTTATTTCACATGGTAATAGTGCCTATTTGGAAATCAGATGCTTCCTAATAATCTCATATAGGATACTTTCCCCTGGCTGATTGTATGTATGGACTAAATTATTGTTTCGTCTTGTTTGAAACAAGCAAGACATGATTCCACCATAGCCACAAGATATGGAACACCAGCAAGATAATGGCTCCAACTCAACATGCATCTGGAAGCACGTCACAGGGTGACAGAGCTCCACAGTACGAGTTTGAAGAAAGGACGCCTCCTCCTTTGTGATATAGCAAACAAGGAAGCAAAGTTCTCAAGGAACAATGGATAATCAGAATCCTAGGTGCCTCTTCTTCCTCTCCTTTCATCTACTTCCTCGTCTTCTTCATCCCATAGTTATTTGTATCGATCAACACCAACTCATTGATGATAGAGACTGAAATAGTACCCTTTCAGCCCTTCAATGAAATCTGGCATCAGCATTGGAATGGTATTTTAAATTTGATGGTAAGAGTTGCTACTTTTCTTTTGTCTGTCCTAAGAGAACCCACATTTCTAATTGGCACTAAGATGCAACCTTAACTTGAGAACAGGTCAGGCAGAACGATTTCAAATTTACTAACCATGAAAGTTCTAATCATCACTTTCATAAATCATTGAAACTATAATTCATGAGGATGGTGTTGCTTACTTCTTCAATGCAGAACAAAGATGCAGCACTTATGAAGGTGGCAGGAATAACCATCCATTTGCAATCATCCCAAAGTATCACAGGAAGTGTAAGGTGCCACAGAACCAGAAATCTTGATGTTAGCCGCGTGTAAGATAAAGGAATAGGAATACCCATGAGCAGTTCACAAACACCAACCCCTTCATGGAAACAGCAGAGCTTCGACTCCTACATTAATAAGAGACAATTATGAATTTAATGTCTGCATATGGGAACTGGTGACTATATTTTCCCTGCACCATGTGAACCCACTACTGTACATGAAGTTGTTAACAGAGATAAAAGAATAACGACACACCATACAGCAGTATAAATTTTAAAATGAGAAAAAAACTACACATAAATATTGGCAGACGGATAGTTGGAGCGATGGAGGCAAATACTGTTCTACCCTCCTTAATAGATTAAATATGTTATCACTAACAGCATAGCATACAAACATTAGATGATTATATCAAGAATGCTTCGCCACGAGGATAACAAACACATCTTGAACAAGAACATACCAAGAGGTTGCGTTTTTGTTCTTCAATATGTAAGACCTGAATGCTCTGTGAAATAAACTCTATGACGCAGTGCGGACGATGTTTTGACCTCAAAATTACTGCTAGATCTTCAACTTCGAGCAAATTATTCAGGTCTGCTTTAATATCTGAGCCACTAATGACATGACACTGCAGTGTTAAGTTAAATTTAGTATAATTATGTAAACTTCAGTTTAGTGAATCTATTTATTTGGACAGGGGAAGAGACAGTTTTGAATCCCAATAAACATCAAATATTAGAAACAGAAGTATGTAAAATATAAATTCACAGACAAATTAGCTGATGAACACAAATAACTATTAAGCCAATTGACATGGTGAATGAATAATAGCATGGCCCAATACCATAAAGGAAGCATTGCCACAAAGATGAAGCTGTTGTACCATATGAATTAGGAACTTAGCAAGAGTCAACATTCTAAAACATCAACCACGGCAAATAGAACTATGCTCATCAATAATAGGTAATAAAAGGCTAGGGATGCATACTACTCTAGTAAAAGTGATTTAGGGTTGGTAGTGGTTAACAAAACCGAATGGAGTAAATATGTTGGGGAATCAAATGGGTAGAATGCATCAAACAAATAGAACAAGTCAGACATGTCGAGCAGGCCAAGCAATCTATAAAGGATCAAATGAGTTAGACAATTCAAAAGATTGATGAGCCGAATGCATTCGAGGCACTAGATATGAATATGCCATATAGGCGGAACAAGTTGGAGGATGTGAAGAACCTATTGACTGCAAAGGTAAACTTAGTTATATTATTTAGAGCCGTATCCAAGAGAAAATCTCTGTTTCGCCACTGGGCATGGGCCCTCTTTGGTCAAGTTCTTGTGCATGCTTTACCTACCATGAAACCTCACATGCCTTAACCATAGTAAAACAGAAAATCCTTAGAATGCATCAACAAGAAACTAGTGATTCATAAAGTCTGTATAGCTGTTTGATACAATAACTTCAATCCTACATATCCCAAGCATAGTGTAACTAAGAAGTGTTTTCCAAAAAAGAAAAAAGGATGCACTCTCATTAGGGGCGAAAACACCAGAACACTCTTATTGTTCAGATGAAGACAAGGCAGGAACTTCAGTCAAGAAAAGTAAACAATAAATTCGCATCACCCACAACGTTGCAATCAGCGAGGGTTAGCAATCGTTCTTTGGAGAAAGAACAAAAAAATATTAAATTTTCCACGTCCATAACTTTAGTTCGGATTTGAGCGATATGGGTGCAAACATAGTATGCCAATTTAGTGGAAAAGGTGGTAATCAAGTATTAAAACACATTAAGGATACCATTTTTGAAAGAGAAACAAGAATGCATTGAGTATCAGACCTTGAGAGCCAGGGGAAACGCCATGATGTAATTCAACAAGGATTGCTTTACCCTGGAATCCTCCTCCGCCGCCTTAGTCGTCATCACCATCACTGCTAACTCGCTGGCGCCGGCCATGATCCTCATCCACGCCTTTCTCCCCTCCTCGAAACGCGAGTAGGATGCCTCGGTCCTGAAGACAAGCAAGAGCGCCAGGGCGGGTGCCGTGAGCTGATACGGCAACGAGGACGACCGGAGCTGGGCAAAGAACCCAGGAGGCAGCCAAGCGTTAGCGACGGCGGAATTGTAGAGGGTGACGGCGGCAGCGACGGCAGTGAACACGGAGACAGGCGGGATGAGGGAGAGGATGACGCGAGAGGAGAGGCTGGAGAGGAGGTGGCGAAGGTGGCGGCTGGAGCTGCGGTGGGAGCGCCAGTCGTCGGGGGTGTACAGGTGGCGGCGCCTCCGCATGCGCAGCTCCTTCACGGCGTCGGTCCATTCGGGGAACGAACGGAGAAAGCGAACGAGAGAGGGGGCATCCACCTCGGTGGGCGGATCGGAGCTGGAGCAGAGGATGTGAGGAGCGCGCGGCGTGAGTGGGATTCTTGGCGCAAAGAGGACGTGGTTGGGCTTAGAAGAGGGGAAAGGGAAGGAATGGGGATGAAGTGGAATCTTGGCCATATATTCAATCCGTATGGATGAGATCGCCGTCGTCGTCGCGGCGTCGCCGGCGGCGGAGACGGCCTGGCGGTTGAAAGGGGAGCCGGGGAAAGCAGTGGAGGTGTTCGACAGAATGCGCGAGAGGAGGTTGGTGGAGCCGAGGAGGATAATAATAAATAAACAAAATGGCTGTTGTGGAGCAGGCGCTTACACGTTTTTAGGTGACAGTCGAACAAGTAAGAGAGAAAACAAGGGCCTTGGGGTAAGTGATGGAAATCAGGCGTTGGGGCAAGCTTAAATCACGAATTTAAATATATATACACAGAATCGAACCATCGAAATTTATGGTAATAAATAAACCATAAAATATGAATATAATAGTATAAATAAAATGATAATTTAAGTGCAATGAAATGACCATCGATCTATGTCATAAAAGGATACAAAGAGACTATCAAAATTTTCAATTTCTACAGGACCATGTCTTGTTTATAAATATCAGTTCAAATTTATTATTGGTCTATTATCAATAATGAATCTGAACTTTAACGAATTCTACACATTAAATTCTACGTCAAATGAACTGAAATTTATAAACCATAATGATACTACCATATTCACATCCTACAATAAAGATGTTAAATCAAGAGAGGTCAATTACTGAATAGAATTACTGAGCCATGGTAGAGTCACATGGCTCAGGGAAAGATGTGCCGAGCTAGTTGAGGACAACTCGACAAAAAGAGGAACTATTGAGTCAAGATAGAACGGCTCAGCTTGGAAAAATACGTGCCGAGCTAGTTGGAAACAACTCGGTGAAAGGAAGAATTGCTGAGTCAGAGTAGAGCGGCTCGACTCAGGGAAAGATGTGTCAAACTAATTGAGAACAATTCGGCTAAAAGAAGAACTGTCAAGTCAGAGTAGAATAGTTCAGCTCATGATAAGATATGTTAAGTTAGTATAGAAGAGCTCAGTGAAAGAAGGAGCTGATAGACTGATACAGAACGACTCGACTTAAAGAGAGAAATACCAAATTAAGGAGAAACAGCTCGGCAGACGTAGGATTAAAGCAAAATAGCTCGATACGAAAGGAGAGCCCTAGTCCTCTACGGAGGAAACCACACAAAAGATTTCTTTTTGTACGTTATTAGAGTTTGTATTTATAAGACTCCTAAAAAGCTAAGTGGGGCCACTATGTACTATAATAACTAAATGAGAATATCTCATATTATAACAAAAATATTTCTTTTAAGGATTATTTTTCTAACAACCTAATAAGAACGTCATTCTCTGCCACCTAGCATTCTCATGTTTGACCTCAACATAGGAGATGTTTCCTATAAGTTAGATGAGAGATGTTGTGGGAGGAGATGCCTCATGCCAATTAGATGAGAGGCATCGTGGAAGATTATGAAGAAAAAGATGTTTCACTGCTAATATAAAAGGAAAAAAAAGAGGAAGGAGAGGAAGGTTGGTTAATTACTCTCCGTTACTGCTGCAATTATTACATTCTTCCTCTTTTTTGGTCTCTATTATTCTTCTCTTACACATCTCTAATTTAGACATTAGAGGGTCGTTAGCCAGGACACTAGCGGCTGTCTGACCTACTATTAACTTTCTCAGGAGAAAAGACCAGAGATTATTACTGCTGCGACATGAGAGAATTCATCTTTATTCATTTCAAAAAAAAAAAATTTGAGTCACATAATATAAGTAGATTACTTAATCAGGTTCGAACTAATATGATATAATTAGACGGTTACAATAATAACATATAAACTCATCTGATTGAAAATTAAAATCTAACAGTGAGTTGATATTGTAACCTTTTATTTGCCCTTAACCAAAGTTTATTTACAAGTAATCGATGATAGAAGCCTACATTAATCAGAAGCTTTAAAATCCACTTAAACAAAGGTCAATCACATCTATATATCAATCATATCATTAATTTCCTACAATTACAACTTCATGCAATCTAAGCAAACCAAATAGCAATCTAAACTCTTTCCAACAAAAGAATCAATTGGACTTTCAAAAGAAAGAAAGAAGGAAAAAAAAGACTTCTTCAATGAACACTACTATTAACACTCATTTGGTAAAGTTTACAAGAAAAGGGAGATTCACAATCTAATTCTTCAAGGCATTCTTAAGAGTTCGAATTGTCATCACAAGCTGCTGCCTTTCTCCTTCCACCTCAGCAAACTTCAAGCTTATTTCAGAGTATCTTTCTTGCATTTCCTTTAGATCAGCTTCCATTGATCTGTTTTTCTCTTTCAGGGCAGCCATCTTGCTCGATTCTCCAGCTACATTAAACTGATTAGATGTGCAGTTAACAACGTTTTGCTGGCTGTCGTCATCTAAGTCTTTTATCAAATTAGCATCGCTTCCGACTCCACAGCTCTGCTCTTTTCCCTGCAATGTATCACGTAAGCAGTTCTTCAAGTAATTGGGTGCAGATAAACGAAACCTATGTTTAAGATTGCTTACATCAGTAAAAATGTTTTCATCTCCAACAAATCTTCTGAGTTTTTCCTTCACTGGTTCACCTTCAGAGAATGATTTATGCTTCAAGCCAAGGTTTTCTAATTCCTGGTTCAGCAACGTAATCATGTTCTCCTTTTCATCTCTTATATTCCTTAGCTCTATCATTTCTTCCAATGAGTTTTCGAGTTCCTGCTTTAATGATGAAATTCCCATCCTTAGAATTTCATGTTCAGAATGATTGTTTTGAAGCATTGTCTTCTGCCCTTCGAGCTCCTCCAAACTTGATTCAAGACGGTTCTTACAACTTTCGAACTCCTCATTCTTGTTTCTGATTTGCAACTGCAATCTTTCTACTTCTTTTGATTTGAAACGTAAAAGATTCAATAGCTGTCTGAGATTCCTCTGGTACTGCCCCTGCAGAGATACCAAATCGTTCTTGTTTTTCTCCAACATTTTCACCAAATGCATTCTTTGTGAGCGCAACTCACTCGCTTCTTTCAGTGCTTTCTTGACTATTTTTTCGTTCTCGAAGAACACAGCCGAAGCGTGCGAAGACAGCCTGATGAGTTCCTCGCGGAGGCGTTCGGTGATTCGAACGCCGTTCCAGTTCGCGTTGCGCAGTACTCCCTCCGCTCGCAGGGCCTTCTTCTCTTCTTCAGTCTTCGCGTTTACCATGGCTTCTACATCTGACTCAAATGATTCAGCCTGCTGCCGAATCTCCCCCTCTAAGCATTCGACATGGGCCTCGAGGTCACTGATGATTGCTGAATGCGCTGAGCATTCATACTGCAGTCTTAGTTGCTCCCGCAGCCGCGTTTGCTCGAGCTGAGAAGTGATGTCATGGTTTTCTTGCTTCAAAATTTCATAGTCCAAAGCGAGCTGTTCCATCTGCATTTCTAAATCTTCACGGTCTCTCTTGTACAGCTCAATCTCGTCGTTGAGGTCGTTGATCTTCTTCTCCAGTGAGCATGCAAGGCTCATGTCAGTAGTTTGATGCGTTTGCGGGCAATCTGCATCGTCCGGAGTTCTGCAGCATCTAGCGCCGTCTGTTTCCCTGTCCTTCTGCTCCACTAGCTCGTCGAGATCTCTAACTGCAAGTAGCAGCTCGGAGTTGGCTTCGCGCGTCTTCTGCAGTTGCAAGCGAAGACTGGAGTTCAGGTTCTTCTCGTGCTCCAATTCCTGCTTGATTTCTTCAACCATGGACAAGGGATCTTCTACATCCAGGTCTCGCTCACTTGTTACCTTTCGCGACAACTTGAGCGCATCGCATTCTCTGTGCAGCGCGTCTCGCTCCTCTTTGAGGCTGCCGATCTCCTGCGAAAGGTCTTGCGTCCTTCTGTTTTCCTTGGCAATTTGCTTTCTCATAGTCTGGATCTCTAGCTCAGACACTTCCACCTTCCTTGTTAAGAGAAAGACTTCTCCTCGGAGTTTTTCGACGGTGTCGAATCCTGACTCGCTCGAGCTGTTTGCCGACTCTGACGAATCGCCTGAGCTGATCTTGAGAACTGAAGAGTCTCTATGGATGCTTTCATGATTTAGGTCTGAGCTGCTCTCGGAACTAGCCACGGATGCAGCATCAAGAGTGAGAGACTCATCATAAGTTTGAAACTGAAAATCGAAGTGAAGAACAAAAGTCAAGTTCAGAAACACAATCAGGAGGTGAAAGATTTTAGCAAAAAGATAAGATCTCGCAATAACGGGTTCACCTTTTCTTTCATTGACTCAGCATCGTTCTTTCGATTAGAAGCTCGGACTTCTTCCTCGATCAATTGGCTCTTCATGGTTCTTCCTTGTTTCCCTGATGTCGCATCTCCATTTTCGTCAGCTTCTCTAATCATTAAAAAAAGAAGAAGAAAAAAAGCCTGTCAAAAGGTGCAAAAATTGTATGCAAATAATTTCAGGCTGTTTTCACCTTTCTCCCTCGCCCCCCTGCATTCTTTGTAAGGTAACCTGACATTCAAGCAAACCAAATCCATGAAAAATTGAAGAACACGACTATGAGATAAACTAAAACCGTAAATGCCGATGTAGTCATCCCTAAATAGAGGGAATGAATGCAACTTGACGATAATTATGATGACCTAAGACGCAAATTGCTCATAAAGCTCAATAAATGCTTACGGCAAAACTAAGCAGAAGAAGCTTACGTGCAAAAGGGCTCCAGCCTTGAGAGGCAGGGAAAGAGAGCAAGGCTTAAAGAACTCAACATAATCTGCAAGGTTAACAATGGCTTCACCAAGCTGTCCAGATCTGGCTGATCCCTGAAAAACACAAAAATAATGATTTATTAGCAGAAAATTCAGGAGCCAAAAGATCCCAAATTTGATCAAAACAATCTCTCATACAGATTCAGAAACCAGAAACTTATAAAACTTGTCATGGATCTTCCCGCTCTTGGGATCACGCTCCAACTTTAGTGTTTCATAAACTGGGTTTGACCACTTGCAGGCCCCGCCAGAGACCTTCTCCGATCTCACGGCAGCCGTCGGCTTGCCGACGTCGAGAGGCACCAAGCTCACCGACAGCGCTGCTGCCGCAGTGCCGGAAACTATAATCTAACAGCGCGATTCAACAATGTCAGTGTCAGAATTGCAGGGAGGAATTTGATAAAGTGATCGACCGCTTACTCGGGTTGCTTGCAGTTGGAATTTGAAGACGACCTTAAGCTTGTTCTTGTCGTTGCTTCTCCATCGAGCTGCTGCAGCCTTGAACATGTTCGATTTGGTATGGTTTGTTCACTTTTTCATTGGTGGAGATCAGTGAAGTGAGCGAGCAACGGCGACCAGGAAAATGAAATGTTTGGGAGTAAAAAAATAAAGGAAAAAAGAAAAGCAAGAGGCAGATCTGGAAGAGTTAGTTGATGTTTGTATAATTCAATCAGAGGAGGCGAGAGATTGGATGGAAGGTGGAAAAATTGGATGGGAAGATAGAGAGGTAATTGTATTTTAATTAGGTAGAGCGGTTGATGGGAGAGTGTGGGGTGGAGAGCTAGAAAGTGTCTGGTGGTCGATCGCTTCAGGGATTTTTTTTTCATATATTTTGATTTTTTTTCTTTTTTTTTTTTATAATCTAAATCTCTATATTTCTAATCTGATTAGTTTTGGATGGATAATTGGATACCATAAAATTTTTTTCATCGGTTATTAAAAGATAAATTTGAATAATAATCCACTTTTAGAATTTAAATTTAAACATTTTGAGGAGCAATCTCTTTTATTGTATGTGAAATCATCTCGCGATTCTACCATCGCACCATGATTCGGAGATTTTTTTGTTTTTGTTTTTGTTTTCAAATGTCGACTGCAGTAGTTGGTGGCCGACTGAAATAATTGACATGCAGTTGAAACTTATATAGTTCTTCAAGCTGGCTGAAATGGGCATGACAAAGGTCCGAAGAATGAGAAGAAAAAACAATATGGACAAAAATATATATAAGAGGAATTTTTTTTAAAAACAAAAATGTCAAAACAACATTTAGCATGAAAAATAAATACACAGCAAAATTAATTATTTAAATTTGATCAAAGTTATTATATTAAAAAAATAAATATATTTTTTTATTAAGTCGATGTAAATTATTCAAAACTAATCAAAAGTATTTGAATTTGACAATATATCATAACCGTTATAATTTATTGTTACTGTTAATAATTTTTAAGTGATTTGGATTAAATAAGTTAAAATAATCTGGATGAGTTTATTAAGTAAGTCCCCCCCCTCAAACCTTATCCACAATATAAACTTTCAAAGCCTTTATTTGCAATTAATGCATGGCCCTGGATCACAGATATTATATAAATTAAAACAAGTGAAAGAGATATGCTTCAGAGTCCATGTGTTTTTGTCTCTGTATCCATGTGACGTTGGTTCCCCCTTTTAAATGAGATATTTTATAAGTTTCAAGTGTTAGTTTTGTCACTAAATACATAAAAATTTATTTGTAGCAGTTAGGAATTTATTTTTAAAGAATTCTTCAATCATAGAGAATTACTTTTTATATACTTTTTAATTGGATCTATAATTTACTCTTTTGTTTTTTACTAGCACTAATATATCTGAATCTTCAATCTAACTAATCTCTAAAAGTAGTCAATCCTATCCTAAAATTCTTTCAGAGACACCCCTTCAACAGCTGAGCTGAAAAAGATTAGAACCTCAGCGGATCTCCATTAATCATTTTGGTAAATCAAAAAACTACTGTGATTTTTTAAAAGCTATTTAATATTAAAATTATACTTTATCCATAAAGTGCACAAACTCATGCACAGAAAGTTACCTTAGTAGGTAAAGAATCAAACTATATTCACTGCATTTACGCACAGTGCCTCTAGGGGCTTCATTTAATAATTTGTGTCGGGGCTTCATTTAATTTTATCTTCCTGTAAAGCACCAGTACAATCTGCTCCCGCGCTTTTTTGTGTTCCTTTCAGATGACACCTTTAATTTTTGTGTCCATCCATGTGTGGTGGCCGGTGTGGTGCATTTGCATGGATGCTTCAGTGTTACGGAGGGTATCCTAACCATGCATTTGCATGAATTCGCTAGCTTATTAGAGACCAATACATTGCTTCAACTCTTGACGTACGTTGTGATCGTGAAGTGTCCCATAAGTGCTGCATTAATTGGATGCTAAATTTGTTCTTCCCCATTCCATACTCCATACTATACCAGAGGGAAAATCTTTTAAATCTAGTTGGCTTGATTTAGTCTCAGTGAGCTGGGATGGACAAATATATTTAATTATTCAATATATAAATTTTGTTATTGTACATAAATTCATTAAAGTGATTTAATTTGATTTTAGTCATGGATTTATATTATTGGATGTGAAACCTTATACGTATAACTCTTTAATCTGTTATTATTAGTAGTATTAATATATGGGTCGTTAATAAATTTGAGCTCACTATAAATGCAAATGCGATCTCAATAGGAAAGGAGATTGAATGGTTACTTTGTTTTTCAAATCAAGTCTTCAAAGTCAGCCCCCTCACATCTATAGAAAATTATATCTTTGTGGCTCTTTTAATTTTCGGTCTTCGTATTCTCCTAGTGATGATGAAGGCAAGTGCATTTTGATGGATTTCAATTCGTCAATAAATCATGCATCCACATATGATTCGTAAAAATCAATTCAAACGATTTGCACGACAAATTTATAGTGATTATATAAAAAATTAAATCTACAGTGGAAAAGAAATAAATGCAATAAATATGCACTTCAATTCATACATATCATTGCTAGAAAAATATGAAGATAGCAGACAAAACAAGGGTACGATCTTTAATTCGTAGATATGAGAGAGACTGTTTTGGAGGCTCTACTCAATAGAAAATAGTAATTGGCTAAAGAGTTCTTCTATGGTGATCATAATTTATATATATAGTGAATTTATATCCGTTAACAATCTATCAATACTAATAATAATAGATTAAAGAGTTTTACACATACGTATCCACATCTAATAATATAAACTTGCAACTGAAATTGAATTAGATCATTTTAATGAATTTATTTGTATGTTAATTCGTTAAATAAATGTCCACCAACCATCTAATACATCTCTGAATTCATGCATATTTATTATTTTATTTTATTTCTACATGATCACTATAAATTTATATGAAATTCTATATATGCCGAATCATTTATATATATTTTTAATGAATGCATATATGGCAATGCGATCAAAATAATTTGTTTTTTTTTTTCTCTTTGTAGGAATATTCCAGCCAACAACTTGGATAGATCCTCCTCAACCATCATGACGGTGGCACAATCTAATTTAATTATTTTTCATCGATCGGAATCATTGAAGTTGAAAAAAGTTTCAGTGTATAATTGGCAATTTATCTTGCAAGTCAAGTTGCTGTTAGAGGATGGACAGTAACAAGCAAAGTGCTTTCTTTTCTCGTATATTTTATATCTTAAATGCCAATGTGAATTATTTTAAAAACATTTTAAATGAAATAAACAATTTAAAACGATCTAATTAAGACATTAATTATCTCTTTTTCTCCTAGCATAGCATAGCATAGCATAATTGATTGTAACTTAAATTATCAAAGTTATTAGGTTTCGAATTCAATCTTAGGGTTTAGGGTTTAGTAATTTAGGGTTTTTGAGGGACTTGAATGGACATGACTCTGGATGCTTATCAAAGTTATTAGGTTCGAATTCAATCTTAGGGTTTATTTATAGATCTCGACGTGAACAATATCACTACCGTCAGAAGTTACATAATGACAAATTACATGTACTAACCTCTAATTGACTGTCGATGTGCAGTGTCATTTGTCATTATATTGTTAATTACGTTATTGAGAATCATTGAATAACCCACAATTAATATATTATCATTCGATGTAAGCAATGATTTAAACTCATGCAGTGATTCATGATTATCATCATTAAAATTAAAAAAAAAAAACATAATTAGATTTATAAATATGAACTCATTTCATCTTATAAGATTTGTATATATCATCTTTAAAAAGCTAGTAAAAGGCAAAAGTAATCAAAAAGGAAATTAAAGCCAAATATTTTTTTTAAAGAAACTCGACAAAGTGATTCCCTTTAATTAGAGCATAAATCTCAATGTGGAAATATCATTTAAAAACCAATTTGCTAATTATAATTGAATTAACATGTTTAGCTATAGAAACAAAAACAATTATTAATTCGTTAACAAAATAATTAAAGTAGGGATGGAAAAGAGATTTTCTAAAAGTATTTCAAAATAATCATCTAAGATTTCTTTAATTTTTTTTAAGTAAAAAATGCACTTCGCACAAAGTGAATATCTTGCTGACATAGAGACCGTAAAATTTATTTAACTGTGAATCGATATAAACTTAAACAAATTGCCTCTTGAATTTTTTAGACTCTCATTTTTTTTTGCTCTCCCAAATACTAATATTGATATTTACCCTAAAGAAATGATTATGTGACCTATACACGACGTGAAATAAGATTTTGAAGGTTCAATACTATGAGAATCAAAAAATTTTAGGAACATTTTGATAATTCTATAATCTAGTGGAATTTTAAAAAAGAAATAAAGAAAGAAAGTGGTCTTTCTACACACCAATCTCAAAGATCTCATAGATTTTCACGAAGAAAAAGAAACAAAATAAAGAAAACATGAAAGCTACGAGGTCCTCTCGATGCTTTTGTGTATGACCAATGCAACTTTAAGGACTGGTGTGTAAAAAAATAAACCCTAGAAGGCATCCCATATTGTCCATCATGATACAAAAAGACAATGCATGTGGGGTTCATAATGTTGGATGTGGGCTTAATGTGATTATTGTGACTTTCTGATTGTGCCATATTGGTTTAAACATGATTAAATGATCTATTTATTGGTTTACGAGTTTCGGTTATTTGAAGTGGAGGTTTAATGTGTAGAACCCGTTAGATCTTAGATCCATTATTAATGGTGAGTCAATAATGGATTCGACCCGAACTCTATATATAGGGCATAGTCCTCGTAGGGGCTAACAACTCTGACAGTCTCCTTGTATCCTATCGGAAAGGAGGATTTATGATGTTGTCACGCCAGAACCCTACAGAAGACCTGCTCTTTGTCTCTTTTGCAGAAACTTCGAATTGATCTTGAAGATGAGAAACAACAGTTGCTCCGTTGCATTCAGGTTCCTTTTATGTTTTTTTGCCATCGTTGATTTTATATTTGTTTTGTTGTCGTAGATTCGATAATACTTGATCCTTTTCACGAATTATATTGTATCTATTTGGTTCTTTGATTACATATTTAGATTCGTGATCTCCATCAGTCCCCAGGAGGAATCAGACCCTTGCGACATGAGCATGAGAAATCACTCTACTGCTCTACCATTGCACCATGCCCTAGGGCCCTATTTAGCTTATTATTCATGTTGTAAAATATGATAATGTTTACGTCAAGTGTCCCTCATGGCTAACCTCCCGACTTAACGAAAGGTAGTAAATCATGGAGAGCATCGCCCTAACACAATGGTCTCGTTGCATGGGAAGATTAGGAATCTAACGAGACATTTCGTATCAATTGGAATTAACCCTAAGATCTCATGTAACAAATACCCATATAGGTACCAGCTGTGCCAACCGTGGGGGCTACTTAACTTATTATTCATTGTAGCAAAAGGTGATTCACTCACCCCAACCGCCCCTAACAACCGGTTCCACAATCATCGTAAGGGAGGTAAATCACGGGGATAATTTTTTATCCAATTGAGTGCTAGTGCGATGAGAGAGTAAGCATCCTCAAAAAACTGCTTAGCTTATTATTCACTATAGCAAAAGGTGAAACTATTACCCTGGTGGCTCCCATCAGTCGGGCTCATAGTTATCGTAAGGGAGGTAAATCACAGAGAGTATTT
>JBAMHZ010147860.1:0-15395 GCA_037177395.1 Alpinia galanga | reverse complement strand
TATTATTAAGCCTTCCAAAGCTTGCTTCATTCTCTTAGTCTTGGACCTTGTCATGGGTCCCCCAATTCCCTTCAATGTCTCTTCTTGGCTCACATCACAAAACCTCGCTAACCAGATGGAATCTTGATGGGACTCATCACCCACTACACCTCTACAGCAAAAGCAGCCAGAGCAAGGATAATAATTTAGCTTTCCAACACAACTTACAGAGAAAGGACAACTGCATCATGGTCCTCTCCATCTTTACAGCCAAGCGTTGTCTCAAAGGACAATAATACATCAGCACAACTTATCCTATCTTGCAACTTCAGTGTAAGATATCAACACCCCATTCCGGGATTATAAATAGACATCCTTCTTTCTCTCTTAGATATAGAGCCAGAGAAGGCAAAGTCTCCACTACTCTCGTGCAACATTTTCTTTGTAGCATCTCTATTTTCCTTGTAAGAACATTTCTTTCTTTGTAAAACATATGTAAATTTATTGTGCATATGCAATGATTTCCGGCTAAGTTTTTTTCAGGAGTTAGTATCGTTTATGGACAGTCTTAAATTACCCCACAAAAATATATGAATCTACTAGTTCTCCTACTTGTTTATATCTCCTGATTTTCTATAAGCCTGGACCAAGAGTTCCTCCTTGCCGAAACGCATCACAGGAAGGCTGTAAGACCTATACAGACAGAAGAGGTACATGTAAGTCCCTAGAAGGGCAGATAACACATCTGGTCGGGGCAAGCCTACTGCTTTGCACTAAGCAGAAGAAAAATCTTTGGTCCGGGTAAACAAAAAAAGGGGGGGGGGGGGAATTTTCGCCTACCATACGACCATACTCATCCCTATATTTTCATAAGTCTTAGAACTCTCTTTCAAACCTGCGTACTCTTTACATCATTTACTTCACAGTTTGTAAGAAGGTTGCTCCACCTTCACATTGATCCAAAAGTAGAGAAAAGCTAGTGAAGTTTTGGTTTGGGTTTATTAGATTTAAGGATCACCGTGAAGTAGGAACTAGAGTTCTTAACCACGTTAAATCTTCATGTTGTGCTTGTTGTATCTTCTTATTGTTACTTTTATTATTATTTCGCTGCACTTAACAAGTTTTGTAGAGACAAGCATGATCACATCGAGCGAACAACATCGAATAGGGGAAAATCGCTATTCACCCCCCCCCCTCTAGCAATCACAATGATCCTCAACAACTAGGACTTCTAATATATTTCCTAGTAACTTAGTAAGACTTTCCTGCACACTTGTCATGTATATTAGAATATGAGTAAATATAACTTTAAAGTTTGGTTCATACATCAAAACATAGGAGTAGTACTTCCTGCGCTAACAGTTCCGACATCAATAAGTGTCTTTCCTCCTCCCCCTTAATCCTAGAGTTGGAGGCTTCCATGACCTTCTCTTCTTCTTAGGAAGTTGAACACCTTTCAACCTCTAATTCTTCACTCTCATGGGAAGATGACACTTCTTCCCTTTCTTTTTCTTTCTCTTGGATTTGTGAGGGTTATTCATGGAGCTTTACAAGCTTTCTCCAAAGCTCCTTGGCATCTTTGAATTCACCTAATCTAGACAATATATCATTAGGTAACACACTAATTAAAATATCTGTTACCCTTTTATTTATGATGGATGTTTGGACTTGCTCCTTGGTCCATCTTTTCTTCTTGAGGGGCTTCCTTTCTTATCCATGGGAGCTTTAAACCCATTCTCTAAAATGATCCATTAGGCGAAGTTCATTATGAGGAAAGGCTCCATCATTCCTTTCCAATATGCAAAATCTTCTCGAACAAATGATGGAGGAGCGTAGATTTTATCACCAAGTTTGAAGATTGGCTCTATCCTTGTCAACGAATCCTCTAGCGTGCTCTCTCAGCGGTTAGTCCATTGATACCACTTGTTGATATCCTCTGAGAGCATCCTCGCTCTATACTAATTGTTGGGACCTTTGTGATCACGCTAGAGGGGGGGTGAATAGTGCTTTCCCTAAATCATCATCGATCGCTCGTGTTTGTCTACAATTTCATTAGTGCATAGTGGAATAGATATAGAAGCAATAACAAACACAATACAACCGATATAGCATGGTTTGAAACTCTAGTTCCTACTCCACGGTAATCCGTAAGGTGGATCACTCTCAAAACAAAGCTTCACTATCTTTTACTCATTTTGGATGAACACTAAGGTAGAAGAACCTTTTTACAACCAAATACAAGCAACAATAAAAATAATACAAGTGATAATAATTACATGTAAAGAAAACTTTAAATCTTGTGAGCACTTTTACATGAATGAACTTTTGGTTGTTTGGATGGCTTGGAGGTGTGGATGCAGCAGCTAATCTCCTTCAAGTTGCCCTTGAACCAACAACATCAACATCCTTCTTCAGCTCCTTAAATAAGTTTCTTCAAGGCTGATTTCTTGTCACCAATCGACTAACCTTATCCACCAATCGACTGGTGAAGTACTCTCTAATAGATAAATCCATGTCGGATAAGAGGAACAGTCGACTGATGAACATCATCAGTCCACTGATACCTCAATCAGTCGACTGTCAAACACTATCAGTTGACTGGCCAAGCTTCTGTGCTCTAGCCATAATTCACTAGTCGACTGGCCATTACACTAGTCGACTAATGTTCACCAGTTGACTGGCCTACAATGTCAGTCGACTACTCGAGCATTACAAGCACAAGTATTAATAACAGTCAATTTCAACTCAACTTCTCATCACCAGTCGACTGACCAACATACCAGTCGATTGGTGAACCTCAAAACTGAAGTTTACACCCCCCAAGTGTGATCCCTTCACACTTTAACTCTCCTTAACCTAAACTTCAGTCTTTAAGCCACTTCTATCAGCCTCACGATTCCATACGCTAGCTTTCAAGTGCTTTTATCGACCTAGTCATGCTAAGTGCTAAGAGGTCATGCCTCTAGGACTTCCTCTTAGCCTCGACCTCAACGTTCAAGCCACTTCCATCAGCCTCATGTCTCCATCACTAGTTTTTAAGTGCTTCCATCAATCTAGTCTTGCTAAGTGCCAAGAGTCACGCTCTTGAATTTTCCCTTGCCAAGTTGCAACTTAGACTTTCCTTTCCAACCTATGTTGGACTTTTTCCTTACCAAGAATTTTTTCTTGGACTTTTCTAATGTCAAGTCTCACTACTTGGACTTTCCATTGCTAAGTCTCCATATTTGGACTTCTCTAATAATCTTTTTCCTGACACATATGGTTAAACCATATTGTCAAACACAAATTGTCAAATATCAAAACTCAACTCAAGCTTAATTCAGGTATGGTCAATCATGACCTGGGTTGATTGTACCAACAAGACGTAGAGAAAGAACACTGAGTTGGTTGAAAGGAGAAGTACTGAGCTGAAGTAAAACAACTCAACGAAGAGAAGAAGCTCTGAGCTGAAGAAGAACAGCTCGCCTAGAAGAAAAGAACACCTAGTTTAACCGGAATGGCTCGGCTAGAAGAAGAGAGGGTTGAGTTGATATAAAACGGCTCAATATGAAGGGAGAGCTCTGACCCTTCATTGAGGGGACCACCAGAAAGACTTTTTTTCTACGTTGTTAAAGTTTGTTCATAACTCTCATAACAATCAAGTGGAGACATTTCATACTCTAAAAAAGAATATTTCTTATAGGGAATAGTCCCCCTAACGGCATAACAATATCAACATTCCTCATCACCTAACAACTCACGTAGGCATCCTATATAGAAGTTGTCCCTTAACAGTTTGACAGCAAACGTCACATGAACAATCATGGGAATATAACACTTCATAGTCATTATAAAAGGGAGGATAAAGAAGGAGACAGGGGTTGGTTAATCATTCTTCATTCCACATACACTTGACATTTTTCTTCTTCTTCGACTTCTTCTTCGGTCTCTTTATTCTTCTATTACACAGCTCTAACTCAGACATCAAGAGTCATTAACTAAGACACCGGTAGTTGTCTAACATAGTATTAACTTTAACAGGGTAAAAGATCGAAGAATTTACTATTGCGATTCGAGAGAACCCATCCTCAATCATCACAGAGGATCATAAAAACTAACTACATCAATATGTTTTCATTTTTTTTTCTACTAATGTGTTGGCAGCAAGCTTGTTATCAATAGCAAGAGTATTTTAAAATCACTCATGCATATATAGAATTGTTATTCATACCCTTCTAATTCTATCACCTGGTCTGCAGCACCATGATCCTCATTCAAGTCAAATTTGCTATGATTTTTTTAGTTACTTTGATGTTCCATACTATCTTTTGTTAATCAACATCATACAAGACCTTCAAGTCATTGAGCCAAACCAAACCAACTTTGTTTTGTCAAGTCTATGCAAACTTGATGCACGCATATTAATAACATGGGTACACTTAATTTGAACTCTTTACCACACATATTAAAATTCATAGGGAAACATAGTCATGTCCAATCAATCATAATCATTGGCGTATGAATAGTCTGCCCAACGTATTTGAGATCATTGTTGCACTAATAATCTTTGCATTTTTTTGTTTGGCAATACACTTTAATTATATAAAATAATAAAAATAAATATAGGAATAGCATATCTCTCTCTCAAACTAAGATTAAGATTGTACTCATTCTTAGGAGATGGGATTTATTAATTTAAACCTACTTTTTCTCCATTGTTGACACATATAAAAAATGATTAAGTTTAAGAGAGATAGAAACTACATTTCGTTATCACAATTTTTCTTTACAATTTCTTAACAAAAAAAATTTTTTTTTTTCAGTTCACCCTTGAAATTGACTTTGCCCCCACAAAATTTTATCTTTCATTTCAGCAACAAACTACAATATTTTGGTCAATTTACTATTCTAATTTGCTCTCTATTTTTTTTAATATTTTCATAAAATTTTTAAGATCATTAAAAATCCCTCTAATGTTTTAAACTCTTGTGATTTTTATTTTATTTTTATCTGAATTATTTATTTTGATCTTGCCATTACAATGTTGTGTTTTATAGTGGAAAAAATTAAAAAAATAATGAGAGCAAATTTTACGTGTCAAAATAATAATAATAATAGAGACGAGTTTATCTTTTCTATTTTATTGATAATTTTACTTTTCTCCAAATTCTTATAATCTTTTAATTTATTTTAAATTTTTTTAAATTATATTCTACCTTAAACTTTGCAATATCATATTATTTCATTCCTTATACAATATCTACGTGTTACCCAAAAATTCTTGCTGCTACATATAAATGCATAGTAAAATGGATTTCATTATAGTTTCCTTTCGTTGTTGCTTGAATTCTATATCCATCTCCTCACAATCGTATCCACGAAGGATATGAATCCAATTGATTTTCTTTAGAGAACTCGGTTTTTCCACAAGCTAACATGTATGAAGTGAGAAACACTCTTCAGAAGAGCAATACTGCACTTTCGAAATTTATTTTATTTAACAATTATTCACTCTATATATAATTGCATAGCTTATGCCGATAAGTATGAGGCATTATGATGGCAATAATACCCTTATAGTCCAACATCATTTATTAATTACATATGACTGTATTTTGTCTCATTGTGGTTCGAATATTTGATTACATTAGGTTAAAATGACCGTACTAGGTTAAAACAAACTCGAGCAAAAGGCAATTTTAAAGCATAAAATTTTAGTGCAAGCTAATTTATTAATAAAAAATTCTACCATTTGTGATAGCAATAGCGCTTTGACGACCCAAAACACATCCAATAATTGATGAATTTCAATTATTGTGACAACATTGTGGTATAGACGATAAACCATCGCATGTTGAACCGAGCTATCAAGCTCTACTACAGGAACTGAATTTTACAAGGGATGGTATCATCTACTTCGACGAGCAAATATTTTCCTTTTCGTCTCCATTTTGGAGGTGTCTGAGGATTTTTCAGTCCGTGCATTACTGGCATTTTGAGCTTCCTCCTTCTGTAACTTGCTCAGGCTAGGTCTGTAAAGAATGACTGAGCGGCCAATCTGTCCAACAGACACCGATCCAGTGGCATGCTCAAGTTGTTTTATTATGTCACTTAGCTCACCAGGGCAGCTTCCATGTACTTTCAACTGCATGAATCAAAAATGATTAGTACTATCGAGTTTACTATCAGTAAAGTGATTTTCAGCTCGTGTTTAAAGAAACTAAATAATCATTATCATCGCCAGCATATCCTATTAGTTTCAACTATTTGACTCCCCTATGTGAATACATTAAGCAGCGAATGGTTTGCAATTACTTCACAATCCATGTGACTTAACTGCTAGCATCTGGTAGTCTTGAACAAGTAGGAAATACTCTTTTACAAAGGTTTTACATGGATTCATTAGCTCAGTAACATTTGCCTTCTTAGGATTTATCTGCATGGTTATAGAAATTCAGCTTTAACCAGCCAGAGGAACTACAAAGGCTTGAGAAAGAACCCGCAGCAACCAATGAAATCAAGAACCAATTTAATTACTTGTATTGGAAATCCTGTGTAATAATTAAGGGATACACCCAAACCAAAGAAAACTGCTGGCCTCTATAAATTCAACAATTTCCTCTTGCTTCCAACAAATTCCTGGGACCTGAACCTAATACTTACTCTGGCAAAGGTGCCAACCGTACTTTCAAATAACATGAATTTAAGGAAAAGTACAACTTTCTATAAATAACTTAGAAGAGCCCATTGAATAAGAATTCTCAAGATTGTGACTTGAAGTGAAGAGGGCTCTGATCTCCACGTTCATTGGCACAAGATTTTGAGTTTCGAGTGACTACATTTCACTGTCAAGGAATAACGAAAGTGAATTCTATTCCATGCATATGATGTGTTAGTGCAAGATGTACTACTCCTGTATTTCGATGTATGAATCAGAGTTTAAAATTAGGATTACTTGTGTTCTAATATACATGAATGTCCTAGTAGGTCACTAGGTAAGGTATTGGAAGTCCTAGTGGGTCAGGTAGACCGTACACTAGGCAAAAGTCTTGGTAGATCAGGAGGATCGGACACCAGACAGAAAGTCTAGATGAGTCAAGGAGACCAAAAATCTGGCAAAAGTCTAATTGAGTTGGGTAGACCGGACAATTGGCATGAAGACCAGTTGGATCAGATAGACCAGCCAGCCGGCAGGAAGACCTGGTAGGTCAAGATCAGATATCAAACATGGTAAGTCCAAACATGTAGTTTGGCAGGTAAGCTCTTGAATGGAGCGGTGAGATCGAGTCCTCATTTGGGGAACAAAGGTAAGCGTTGATCCAACAGAGGAATAGTATGAACTATGAAGTCAAGATCGGGCAGTATTACTACTGCCAACATATTATATATTAGTTTCTTTGCTAATCCTATTTTGCAGGATCCCAGGCAACCGGACTGGTCCAAGCGACCGGGATGCTAGGATGGCAAACGTAACTGGCGTCTGTGAGTGTACATGGCAGGACACCCAGGCACCCGGACCAGGTCCAGGCGCTTAGAATAAAAAATTTTCCAACGAGCGTCGGATTTGAATCGGCTGATCTAGAGGCGCTCGGACCAAGTCCAGACGCCTAGAGTCGAGAATTGTCATTTCTTCCAGCTGATGTGGAGGCACCTGGAAGGTGATTCAAGCACTTGAAAAACATCTATAAAAGAACTCAAATACAACAACTCATTCATTCATTCAAGTCATCCTCACATGCTCCTACTTCGTACACGACCATTCGAGCTCCGTCGTACCATTCCAAAGTGACGCCGACACTCCGATCGTCATTCTCCATCCCTCTTGTGTGTTGAAGCAATCTTGCCTCGAGATGGTCCAATGTGACCATGAGTTTTAATGTTTAGGCTTTCCCTTGTATTTGATATGTGTATATGAGTCGTGCAAAACTGCAGGATACACAGCTTGACAGCTTCGAATCCGGTGAAGGATAGTGCATCCGAGAGACCGTGGATAAGGCAGCAAGGATCAACTGAGGGAAGCGCATTTCAAGGCATACGTGAAAAATGGCATTGGAAGATAAGCTGGAGGCTCGAATGAATCCGAGTGACGAGAGCTAGGCATACGTGAAGGATGATATTGGGAGACGAGTCGTGGGCTCAAATGCATTCGAGAGACAAGAGTCAAAAGAAGAAGCCTTGAAGGCTAAAGGCTACGGAGTAAGCGTCAAGTGAGTCGAGTGAGAGAATGTACTCGAGAAGGGAAATGAGAGTGTAAACATTATTTGAGGTTTACCAGTCGACTAGTATAGATTGTCAGTCGACTGGTTCAGGCCAGTTGAGTTGGACTCAACTGGTGCTTATGCTCGGGCTTTTTTAGCTCAGACAATCGACTAGGCTTGTAGTCCAGTCGACTAGTGAGCATCAGTCGACTGGTGAAAGACACCAGTCGACTGGTGAAATGTGGCCAGGGCACAGAAGCTCTAATAGTCGACTGCCTAGTCGACTAGGTCAGCGGCAGTCGAATGGTAATGGACACCAATCGACTGGGCTTACTTATCCAACATGGATAGAGTGGTTGGAGTGTCGTCAGTCGACTGGTAGGTGAAAACTCAGCTTTTGGGTTTCCACCGTTGCCTATATAACAAGCTCATGGAGCTCGATTATGGTAGACGAAATAGAGGTGGTAAACCCCTATTAGTAGTCTAATTGAAGTCGTGTATTCGTGATGATCGCAAGCATTTGTGCGAGGTTTCTCCACTGACAAGGAGCATCGACTTAGCCAGAGTTACCAGGGATTGATCCACCGAAAGATCACAGGAATCGTCCACCTTACGGACAGCCATGGAGTAGGAGCATCATATTCGAACCATGTTACATTACTTGTGTTTGTCTTTTATCTTGTTGTTATTGTTTATTACTATTTCCGCTGCACTAATAAGATTGTAGAGACGAACACAAAGCAAACGATTGATTTAGGGCCAACGTCTATTCAACCTCCTTTCTAGCCGGCCCATCGATCCGCAACAAGTGGTATCAGAGCCTGGGTCCTCGTTTTCAGATACTCCAACAAGTGGTATCAGAACAAGGACGCTTTCCATCGGACTAATCGTCGAGGAAGCAAAGATGACTGGCTCAAACATTCTAAAAATCCAACCACCGAAGTTTGAAGGAGATCTTGTATGGTGGAAAAAAAGGATGGAGATCTTCAATATGGATTGAGATATAAAGACAGTGGTAGAAGAGTCATTTGAATCTCCCAAGGAAAAGATGGGGAAGAAACTTCGACCACGTTATTGGAATAAAGCGCAAAAATCACTATTAAAGGCAAATGAAGAGGTAATTTCTATATTATTAGAAATTTTACCTAATAATGTGATAAAGTGTGTAGGTGAATATAAAAGTGCTCACGATTTATGGAGCAAGATAAAGAAAGGGGTTTTAACCAAAAAATCAATACCTATACACGATAAAGAAAAGTCCGAAGAAGAAGTGAACTTTGTAGCTCTTGTTGAGGAGTGCTCAACATCCGAGGAAGAGAAAGTCATAGAAGAATCCATCTCTAGGATTGAGGGGAGCCTAGAGAATCCTCATTAGAGCAAGAGGAGGTGGCCAATATAGCTAATACCTCCACTGAAGCCAAATCGAAAAACCACATAATTTGCTTCGGATGTAACGAGAAGGGACACTACAAAATAGGTGTCCTTTGGGTAAGAAGAAGGTAAAATCTCATCCTACTTCAATTCATTAGCTACTAACATGCAATGTAAGAATGAGGAGAACAAAAAGAAAAAGACACAAATCATATGCTTCACATGTGGTGAGGAGGATCACTTCCACACAAAATGCTCAAAAAGAAAGGACATCAAGAAGTTGACCTTCTTGAAAAAATGGGAGAAGAAAAAGAAAGCTTCAAGGGTAAGGGAGTAAACCCTAATTTTAAATGTAATTCAAATTTAATTCTCTCATGCATGCTAGAAATAAATTTCATTGCTTAAATGTCCATGATCATAATGAAAGCATACAATTTAAGTCTAAGGTAATCAAACCTAAGAACATTTCATTTAAGGACAATTCCAATAAATCTAGGCATATGCCTAGAAATAGAAACCATATCCATAAGATTTATGAAAAATCAAAATTGAATATGTTAGTACTAGAAAATCAAGTTTTTAGGTCAAAGTTTGATAATTTGAAGAAAACCCTAAGAAAGATGCAAAATCATATTAAGGGGTCAAATGGACAAGGATTTAATGTAAGCAGGTCATCTAAGGATAAGAAGGGTTGGATCACAAACCTAGGTCAAACATTCAAAAGTCTACGTATCATTGTGTTCCATTTAATTATAGAACTATATCCAAAAAAGTTAAGGCTACTAGGGAGGCAATTCATAAAGTTAACCATGACAAAACTCAAGTGACCAAAGTTACCAAGGGTGTTAGCTCAAGGGGAGCTACAAGTGTCAAGGTAGGGAGCATAGCAAATGAATCCCAAGTGTTTTGGGATAGTAGCATAGTCCTAGTTATGTGCCAAGTGGTTTAGAGATGGATTTGAGTCTCAAACCTAGTGTTTTGGCACATTTGAGTTGAGTTTCATGCAAGAAATATGAACATGGATTCATATGGTATGAAATTGGGTTGTGGATGTATGAATGTCAAATGAACTAGTGCATGGGATGCATTGTAGTTGGGACTTGGCAGATACATCAGTAGAAACCAAAACTATGACTTTAGTCAAGGTTCTTATTGAACTAAATTGATAGTTTTGGATTTTGTGTCAATCTATAGTTTGGGAAGGAATTTATTTTTTATTTCAATTTTCCCTCATGGATATTGGTTAAATAGACTTCTCCGTGAAATTTTTAGCACATTTCTGAAATTAGATTCAGAATGCTGATTTTGGCAGTTTAGGGTTGTCAGTCGACTGGAAGTTGCTAATTTTGGTTTTTCAGCATGTCTAGTGACCAGGTCAACTCGTTTAGGTATATTGGATCCGTGGAGGATAAATACACAAGTTTAGGGTCATTTTTTGTTCAATAATTGGTATATTGTTGGAGTACGGTTTGGTAAACTGAATTTTTTGATGTGTGGCAAAGGGGAAGGGATAAGGTTATAGGAAAACCTTATAATGTCTTTGCGATGAATGTCCTAGTATGGGATAGATGACCTATATGTTAAAAATTCCTAGCTCGTTAAACTTAGGTGAAGGGGGAGTCTTGTGATAGACTTCGATGAAATTCCTAGCTCGTGGAGCTTAGATGTAGGAGTCTTGTGATACGTTCCTATGCATATTGCATGTTTTAGCAATGTATTTGCTATGTTTGTTTTCTCTAACTTAAATCTATTGCCAAATATCAAAAGGAGGGAGATTGTTGGAGCAATCTTGTCTCGAGATGGTCCAGTGTGACTATGGATTTTGATGTTTGGGCAAAGGGTTTAAATTAGGCTTTCACTTATATTTGATATGTATATATAAGTCGTGCAGGACTGCAGAATACACAGTTTGATGGCTTCGAGTTCAGTGAAGGATTGTGCATCCGAGGGACCATGGACAAGACAGGAAAGACCAGCTGAGGGAAGCGTACTTCGAGGCATACGTGAAGAGTCATTGGGAGACGAGCTGGAGGCTCGAATGCATCCGAGGGACGAGAGTTGGGCATATGTGAAGGATGACATTATGCGTCAGCCATGGGCTCGAATGCATCGGAGGGACGAGAGCCAAAGGAAGAAGACTTAGGCTGAAGGCTGCGAAGTAAGTGTCAAGTGAGTCGAGTGAGATAATATACTCGAGAAGGAAAAGAAGAGTGTAAACCTTAGATTTGAGGTTTACCAGTCGATTGGTTGAGGTCAGTTGAGTTGGACTCAACTAGTACTTGTGCTCAGGTTTTTTGAGCTCAGACAGTCGACTGGATGAAGTGTGGCCAGAGCACAGAAGCTCTGGTAGTCGATTGTCGAGTCAACTGGGTCAGCGGCAATCGACTGATGATGGACACCAGTCGACTGGGCTCACTTATCCAATGTGGATAGAGCCGTTGGAGTGTCATTGGCATCGCAACGGTCGACTACCAGTCGACTGGTGTTGTTCACTAATCTACTAGTTGGCAGAAACCCAGGTTTGGGGCTTCCACCATTGCTATATATAACCGAGGATTTGGAGCTCGATTATGGTTGATGAAATAGAGGTGGTTAACACCTATTAGTAGTCAAGAAAGTCATGTGTGTTTGTGGTGATCACCAAGGTTTTGTGCGAGGTTTCTCCACCAACAAGTAGCATCGACTTAGTTGGAGTTACCGGGGATTAATCCTCCGATGGATCGCAGGCTTCATCCACCTTATGGATAGTTGTGGAGTAGGAACGTCATCTCTGAACCATGTTAAATCAACATATTGGTTTGTATGCATGTTTGTCTTCCCATTTCTTTGTATTCCGCTATGCTAATCTTTTGTAGAGAGACAAACAAGAAGCAAACGATGAATTGGGGAAAATTGCTATTCACACCCCTCTAGCCAACTACAAAATTCTCAATAAGTAGTATCAGAGCCAGGCTGCTCTCAAGGACTAACTGCCAAAGGAGTAAGCTAGAGATTCATCGATCAAAAGATGGAGCCAACTTTTCAACTTGGTGATGACCCTTGAATGTCACCATCCTTCATTTGAGAAGAGTTTAGATTTTGGAAGATAAGGATGAAGTACTTCCTCATGATGGACATGCAACAATAGACCATTTTAGAGGAAGGATTTGAAGCTCCATAAGATTCCAAAGGAAAGATCCTTAGGCAGAAAAATTGGACCAAAAGGCAATTAAAGAACCTCACCACTAACAAAAGGGTAATGCAAATTTTATTAAACGTCTTATCTAACAATATTGTATCTAGAATTGGTCAATTTAGGGATGCTAAGGAATTATGGAGCAAGTAGGCTAAGCTCCATAAAGATCCAATCATGGCTCAAGAAGAGGAGAGGGTAGAAGATGATGAAGAAGAATCATCTTCTGAAGAATCAGAAGTTGAAAGGATTTCAACCTTTAAAGAAGAAGAGGAGGTGATAGAAGTCTCCACCTCTAGGATTGAGGGGGATCCTAGAAAACTCTCATTGGAGCAAGAGGAGGTAGCAAACATTGTAAGTACCTCCACCGAAGCCAAATCGAAGAACCACATCATTTGCTTTGGATGCAATGAAAAGGGATACTACAAGAGTAGGTGCCCTTTGAGTAAGAAGAAGATAAATCCTCCTTCTACTTCAATTTCATTAAATACTAATATGAAATGTAGCAATGAGGAGAACAAAAAGAAAAGGGCAAACTGTCATGTCCCATGAATTATATTAAAAAAAAATTACCCACAATAGTCGACCGAAGAAAAGTAAAAAAAAAAATATTAATAAAATAAGAGAAAAAGATAAAGTAGAAAACAAAATACAAGAAACGAGAAAGATAACAAAGAAGAAGACTAACGTAAACAAAATAAAATTTAAAAGAAGCAAAGAAAATAAGAGAAGAAAAAAAATTAGAAAGAATAAAATAAAAATACGTAAAAGCAAACAAAAAAAAAGAAAGGAGAAAAACATGAATTGTAGATAATAATAATAGAAAAATAAAAGAATAAAAAAAAGATTTAGTAAATTATTAGAAATTTATAAAGATTTGTTTGGGTTTAAAGGGCCAGATCAGAAGAATAAATTGACGGGGTATATATTAATTAAGAAATTTATTTTTGAACTTTTCAGGAATTTAATTAGCATAAGGTTATAAATTAAAACCCTACGTTTATTTTTTTTTTCTCCTAAACCTTTCCGCCAAACCTTCTCCTCCCCAACCCCTTCTCACGCGATTTCCGTCGAAGCTGTCGTTTCTTCCTCCGATCGCCGGCCGCCCCTTCTTCCAATCGCAGTCGAGCCCCTCTTCCACGGTTATTCTTCCCCAGCATCTCAAGGTAAGTATTTCTTCGATTAGAGGCAGCTGGGATTTCGGTCGACTAGGTTTTGGACGGCGACATTGTTTTTAGCAATTTCGGATTCATTCACGGATGATTTTCTGATTCTATGGATGCAGTGAAAGGATTTTTGATTTGGATTTCCTTTGATATGAATAATTCAGGTGTTGATGCTGTAAAAGTGATATTGATGTTGTTAGCCTAGTAGATTAACTGCGATTTGGGTGTATCAGACCGGATTTATTAAATTAGGGATGGTTTTGAAGAACGGTATGTTAGAGCTTTCGTTGCATGATTTGATTTCGGTATTTATTTCAGATTTTGAAGAACAAAGAGGTTCTGCTCAGATTTGAATGTTCTATTCAGATTTAAACTTCGTCGTTATATGGGTTGATGCTGTGCAAGTATTCTTCGGGTAATGGGAGAGCTCGGGTCGGGATTTACAAAATTGGGATGGCAAGATTTGATTTCTGGATTGGTACAGAATTAGGGTTTTTACTACACGATTCAATTTCGGTATTGGCTTGGGATTTTGGAGAACAATAGGAATTTGGTTTAGACTTCTCATTTCTAGTATGATTCCGATGCTGTGGTGTAATCGGCTTTAATTCGTTTCGTTCGGATTGGTACTGATTATTGGTATGGTTTTGATGCTGTAGGTGTAATCGGACTGTTGTTTTTGTTTAGATTTCTTCGTAGTATTATTGATGCACGATTTGGATTGTGGTATAGGGGTTTTAATCGGATTGTGGTTATAATGTGAGATAACTCAGAGTTAGGGCTTTCAATGCACGATTTGGTTTCGGAATGGACTGTTTAACTCTTCTCTGCGTATTGCCTAGCTCGCCCTGTGGTTTTCCAGCTTCGAGTTTTGATGTGTGCTAGTGATAACGATGTTAATGCTGGTAATTGATCTGTGAATTAGCTGTGTAAACTGTAATTTACATGTTTAGGTGTTTTTGATCAGATTACGATTTAGGTGAAAATATGATAGTAATGTTTAAACTGTGAATTAGATGTGTAAACTGTAATTTACATGTTTAAACTATGATTTAGGTGTTTTTGATCAGATTATGATTTAAATGTGAATTAGCTGTGTAACCGTGATATACCTGTGTATGAGGTTAGATGCTATCTTAAGACATTTTAATACTATATGGATGAACAAATTGAATTTCCTGTATGATATGACTGAATAATGGTATTAAATGATATACTGTAATTTTTCGTATTTGAGCTTTATGAACAAATTGGAGTCCCTGTATGATATGACTGAATGATGGTAATGTTTAGTTTTATGACTGAGATTTATATTTACGGTTTAAAGTAAGGAGGTGAGATGACAGACATGACTGTATATGATAGGTAATAATTGAGGTCCTTAGTATAACTAACTGTATGTACATGGACAGGAGTGGGACCTGGACGGGTTGGGCTCCCCGGGATGAGCTCTGGGGAGGGCCCACCCAAATTGACAGATTGACTGATTATGAGGTTCCCTTATTTTCTTTCTTGAGGTATCTCAGGATT